>CM077234.1:28892036-28962036 GCA_039654775.1 Spinibarbus caldwelli | reverse complement strand
GTTCTTTATCCACCATTCGAACAATCCTTCGTTGTAATTTTTCATTAATTTTGCTCTTCCGTCCACGTCCAGGGAGGTTAGCTACAGTGCCATCATGGGCTGTAATCCTCTTGATGATATTGCGCACAGTGGACACAGGAACATTAAGATCTCTGGAAATGGACTTGTAGCCTTGAGATTGTCCATGTTTTTCCACAATTTTTTCTCTCAAATGGTCAGACAACTCTTTACACTTCTTTCTTTTCTCCATGCTCAGTGTGACACACAACACAAAGGTTGAGTCAACTTTTCTCCATTTTAACTGGTTGCAAGTGTGATTACTATATTGCCCACACCTGTTATTTGCCACAGGTGTGTCTAAATACAAATTACAGGAGCATCACATGCTTGAAAAGCAATTATTTCTTAAAATTTTCCAGTCCATTTTTGAGTTCTGTGTGAAATTTTATCAAGGTTGACTTTTCTTCTCTGGTTTTTTTATTTTATTTTATTTTATTTTTTTTTTTTTGTGTTGTTGCAGTGCAAACAAAAACAATAAGCACGTGAATACCAAAACATTTGCAATTGGAACAATTTTCTGAGAGAAGGGTTATATTTTCTGACAGAACTGCAAGGGTGCTGATATTTTTGGCCATGACTGTACATACATACATACATACATACATACATACATACATACATAATCATAAAAAACAACCTTAAACTGAAAAATAAGTATTTCAGTGATCCATGACCCACTTCCAAAATTTCTTAAAATTAGTATTTTTAGCAGAAACATCATTCTTTGCTTTCATAAATTCAGTTTTATATTGTTAACTAAAATTTTTTTCTTTCTTTCTTTCTTTCTTTCTTTCTTTCTTTCTTTCTTTCTTTCTTTCTTTCTTTCTTATTTGGAATAGACTAGCTACTAATTGACCTTTCCATGCAACACTGACATTCTAGAATCTGAAAAAAAGGAAAAAAACCCTTCAAACCTTTCATACAATGTGTGATCCATAAAGCTGTAGTGGAGATTCCAGTCTGGTGATTAGTCTGGCCTTGGAATCCAGTCTTGGAATCGATTCCGAAGCTTGAATCAAAGTCAGAGTCGATTCCTAGTAATAATGGTAACTTAAAGGGACAGTTCACCCAAAAATTAAAATTCTGTCATTAATTACTCACCCTCATGTCCTTCCAAACCCGTAAGACCTTCCTTCATCTTCAGAACACAAATTAAGATGTTTTTGATGAAATCCGAGAGCTTTCTGACCCTGCAGAGACATCAACACAACTGATGCGTTCAAGGCCCAGAAAGGTAGGAAGGACATCATTAAAATAGTCCATGTGACATCAGTGGTTCAACCGTAATTTTATGAAGCTTCGAGAATACTTTCTGTGAGCCAAGAAAATAAAAATAATGACTTTATTCAACAATTCTTCTCCTCCACGTCACCTTCCACCACCATAAATGATAGTGCCATGACTTACGGGTCTTACATCTTATGGGTTTGAAACGACATGATGGTGAGTAAGTAACGACAGAACTTTCATTTTTGGGTGAACTAACCCTTTAATTCTCAAGCTGCTAAACGAATACTGAAGTTTTATTGAATATGTTTAATATTTGTTTAAATATTTAATATATTAAAGAGTTGTCTCTAATTGTGTAGCTGGGTAAATTAACTCTTTTCTGTTAAGTTTAATCCCAATTATTTTATTCAGGCATAGTTTTTTTTATTTCCTATTGTTTTTTTTTAAATGTTAGTGTCGAATGGTATATGGTTTTGCTCCTAGAAGACAGTCTGTTGGATAGTTAGTCGTCTAAAGTGATTTGCAGCAAATGTAACCCTCCCACAGCAGCTCGGGGTTAAGTTTGTAGCTCAAGGGCAGAAAAGATAGAGTCGGATTAATCACAGTGTTTGGGTCATCTCTATTTGTAACTGAACTTGCAACCTTTAGGGCAGCGGTCCAGATCCTTTGGCATTTGGCTAAAGGATTCCCAGAATGCTTCAAATGACAGTGAAGGATTACACAGCCCAAACTTTAACTTGTAAAATTGGTACATTGTTCTCACAACAGCGCTGGCAATCATGGGAAGCCGAGGATTTTCTGCTTACAAAGTCAACAGCTGGTTTTGAGAGAGATTGCTGGCATGTATCTCCTCTGTTCTTCTTCTGACTGGCTGATTGTTAATACACTTACATTTATGTGTTTGGCAGACATTTATATCCAAAGCAAATTATATTGCATTCAAGGTATACATTTTGTCAGTTTAGGACTTCCCTGGGGATTGAACCCATTCCCATCGAACTTACTGTACTGTTTGAGCTACAGGAACACTAATGAGTCAAGATATCCTAATTAAAACACTACTGACTATATTTTTCAGTGCTATGACAGCATCCATCCATCTATTCTCCAAACCATTTATCATCTGCAGGGTCGCGTATTTCTCTAGTAACAAGCAATTTTTTTTTTTTTTTACGTGCCTGTATAAGTCTTACATACAGTATGTGTGTGTGTGTTTAGAGCTAAATAAATGTATCATTTATTTATTTCATTCATTCATTCATTCATTCATTCATTGTATGTAGAGCTTAAGAATAAATGCATTAATAATAGATGTATTTATTTATTATTTTATCTATCTATCTATCTATCTATCTATCATTTTTAAATTTAATTTTTATTTTCACATCTCTGCATAGATCTTATTTTTATATAAAAATGTTTATTTAAAGGGTGCTTTTTAATCACAATGTTTTCAACAAAATTATATATTATATACAATATTTAATTATTTATTGATATATAGAGAGATTAACAAATGAAATAAATAAACTTTAATAATACATTTTAATAATAAATTCATATATTTATTTCTTTTAGCTACTATTTTATACATTTTTTATTATTTTTTATTTATAATATTTTAGTCTAAATTTATATTCATATTCATGAAAATCACTCATTGTTTTTGTGCCTAAATATACGTTTATTATAAATCATATACATGATATTTTAGCAGAAAGAGATGTAACTTTATTCCTTTTATTTTTCAGACACACACAAACATGCACTGTCCCTCTGCAGTTTCTCAAGCTCACATGCAGCGCACACACATGCACATGCACTCAATCACTGCTCTTTTCTATGCGCACACATACACACATTAGATTTGCAAATGGAAGCAGCTCTGCTTGAATGAGTGGGTGCACTGGAGAGCCGAGAGGACTGGAACGAAAGAGAGAGAGAAAGAGAAGATAACGAGAGATGTGGTTTCCCTCTTCCTTAATGTGTCTTTTGTGTTTTTAGCCTGTCTGTCTCTCTCAGGATACCCTCCTCTTTAGTTACCATGGCAACGGCATGCTTCCCCCCCCCCCCCCCCCCCTACCTTCCTACCCTGCTTTCACACTCACTCGTTTCTCTGTTACCATGGCAATGGTTCTCCCCATCATGATACCTGTTCATTCTTTCTTTGCATGTTCTACTCCATTCTAGAGGTTGCATCTGTCTGTCATTGTGTTTGTTTGTTGCTATACTTAAAGGCTTGTTGTTTGTCTGTCCGCTTGTCTCTTTGAATTCATTTGCTGATTCTCAATATCACTGATTCTCTCTAAACAGCATCACTAGAGACAGTCTGCACAGGGTGGGTAGCAAGCATATAAAGAGATTTTTGGGGTAATTTTTGCAGACGACAGTTGTTGCTATGGCGACAGAACTTTAGGATTTGGATGGAAGCAGTAGAGGGAAGAATGTGGGAGAATGGATGGAAACAGCGTAAGAGATAACTGGATGTATGGAGAGAGAGCGAGAGAGAGAGCGAGAGAGAGAGATAGAGGAGGGTGTGCTGGATTTTCGGGAGACGACCCTCTGCATGTTCTAGTTTTTCGGCAATGCGCTGGCGAGCCGAATATGTCACTCTGCTATACTGCAGCTGCTCTCTCTTTGTCATTCCAATATGTCCATTTGAATTTAGATTTGTAGGGGGAGGTGGGAAAAAAAATCTACACTAGGACTCCCCCAAAAAATAAACTAGCTTTTTATATATTCTAAGAAAACATAAGTGGTCATTGCCTGTACTGGATCGCTGTTGTAGGCTATAGGTTACACTCTTAGGAGAAATGGTACAAAAGCTGTCACTGGTACCCCTTCAAACAGTACTAATATGTACCAGGTACTAATATATACGCTTTAGGTAAAAATATGTACCTTTAACGTACTACTTTGTGCCATTTAGGGTCAAATAAGTTATAAAAGTGTATCTTTTGAAAGTGTACTGTAACAGTATTTTTATTATTTTTTTATTTTTTTTGTACCAGAGTGTACTTACTGGCCCACAAAAAGCCAAACTGGGTGTTTGTGAGGGAACTACAAAGGGTTTGGGTGTTGATGAGCAACTAATAATTAATTAAATCAATAATATATACAAACAATTTTAAAAGGGGTGTTTTGATTATTATAAAAATAATCAAAACACTGACTTATTCAAAAAGATTAAATATTTTATTTCTTTACCTGTTTTACATGTGATCATTAACCAACATAAGAGAACCTTAAACATGCAAATTAGCTGTTCAATTATTTAAATATTATGCTGTATATAACTTAATATAAATAAATCTCAAGGGTACTTCAAGTAAATATTTTAAGTCAAAAGGTTTCGGAGTTCAAAGTTTGGAAATCCATGCTTTATGATATTATTATCTTGCTTGGGTCCCTCCTTATTTATAATTCTGTGACTCGTTTTATTGTCCACCAGGCAAAAATCATAAGTCTTTGAGTATAGTAGCACATATCTCCTTAACAAGCCAGATGATTTGAGGTATCATTCATTTTCATAGAAAAATGGTGTTGCAATTATGTCTGAATTTTTTTTTCCTTTTTTTAAATTATGGTAACACTTTAGTTTATGGACCAATTCTTACTATTAACTAGTTGCTTATTAGCATGTGTATTACTAGCAAACTGGCTGTTTGTTGGTACTTATAAAGCACATATTAATGCCTTATTCTGCATGACCATATTTTAGATCCCTTAATCCTACCCCATACCTAACATAACAACTAATAAGCAAATAATAAGCAGCAAATTAGGAGTTTGAGGCAAAATTTGTAGTTAATAGTGAGAATTGGTCCCTGAAAATTTCCTGATAATTCACTCACTGCCATGTCATCCAAGATGTTCATGTCCTTCTTTCTTCAGTTGCAAAGAAGTTGAAGTTTTTGAGGTAAACATTCCAGGATTTTTCTCCATATATTTGACTTAAAGGGGTCATATGATCCGATTTCTTGTTTTCCCTTTCTTTAGTGTGTTATGTAGCTGTTTGTGCATTAATAAGATCTGCAGAGTTACAAAGCTCAAAGTCTGCCACAAAAGGATTTATTCTATCTAAAAGAGAAGGCAGATCCAGACCGAGCTAAAACACCTCATTCGTTCACGCCCCCACATGTCTACGTCACAATGTGGAAATATTTGCGTAATGCCACCCAAATGTTCACATAAAGAAAGAAGGTGTGGTTTCAGTAACTGCAGTAGTGTTGATGCAGCCTTGTCATGGAGAAGCTGTGTGTTTCTATGCGAAAGCAAAAGCACTTTATTTGGCCTTCCGAAAGTAGATGCAATTAGGAATCATTGGTTAAGATTTGTTTACTACAGAACAGCACAGCCCAAATGTTCGAATTTGTGCAATGCATTTTATGGACGACAGTTTCGTGAACCTAGGAGAGTACAAGGCTGGATGTGCACAAAGGCCATTTCGAAAAAAAAATGGGTCAATTCCTTATTGATATGACAATCTGGCGCTTCTGAATCAGTGACTGTAAGTATGTTTTGTTATTAGTTTAAGTATTTGCTATTAACTTTTCAAATGAGTTTTTGTGCGGTATAGAGTTTTGCACAGAGTAGAGTAACGCGTCGTTCGTGTGTGTGTGTGAGAAGGGAACAGGGTCACATCACAGCGGAGTGAACAG
The DNA here is from genome assembly GCA_039654775.1 of Spinibarbus caldwelli. NCBI lineage: Eukaryota > Metazoa > Chordata > Actinopteri > Cypriniformes > Cyprinidae > Spinibarbus > Spinibarbus caldwelli. The sequence goes on along the minus strand of CM077234.1, from coordinate 28,956,085 downwards.
CACGTCAGCTGTCTTAACCACGGCTTGTGTACTGCAAATGCATACGAGCATCATCACTGTGTCACGTGACTCTGTTGCCCTTTCGGGCTTGAACTGATGGTAAAACTAACGACATTATTAACTGTCTTTATATTTATTTTGAAAGCAAAAACTCACGATTATGGTAAGGGCCGTTACATTTCCGACGCGTTACATTTCCAATCACAATTCACTGGGTCAGCTGGCCAATCAGAGCAGACTGCGCTTGTCGGAAGGAGGGGTTTTGTAGAAAACGATGCATTTGAGAGAGGCAGGGCATAGAGGAGCAACAATAATGTACAGTATTTGATAAATAATGTGTTTTTTGAACATTAAGGCATGTCAACATATTCTGTTACACCAAATACACAAATAATGATCTTTAAAAATAGCATCATATGACCCCTTTAAATGGGAGCCAATAGGCTGAAGGTCCAAACTGCAGTTTCAGTGCAGCTTTAAAGAGCTCTGCATGATCCCAGCTGAGGTATAAGGGTCTTGTCTAGCAATTTTCTAAAAAAATAATAATAATAAAAATTTCTATACTTTGTATCCACAAATGCTCATCTTTGCACTAGCTCGACTTCACACATTACGTAGTCACATTGGAAAGGTCATGCGTGACATAGGCGGAAGTACCAACCCAGTGTTTACAAAGAGAATGTGCAAAGAAAGTTTTTCGTCCCCTACCCTACCTTTTTGAATCAAAGTATACAGACGAAGAACTAACCATGGGCAGCAACATGGCGTTGCGCAACAGAAACACTGGAGAAATGACTACGCCACCCTAGGACTTGCACCCAGGGAACCCTCAGGTGCTACTCAAGGAAACAGGTTCGCTTCTACTAAGTGAGCAAGAGATGTGACTTACCAAAATAACATTTATTTTGCACAAAGATCATTAATTCTAAAACATTCTAAAGAATGGGTCTCGTCAACAGTTTACCAATTAAATACCCACAGTTACAAAGAGACCATAATAAATCTAGCTTTAACAGAAGGGACCATCCACACAGCAAATCAGTGCATAAAGATTCTTAAAGCAAATGACAAACCAAAAAGAAAAGAAACCATAACAAAAAAAAAAAAAAAAACACCAAATACACTCTCCCCTTCTGTTAAGCTTCAGTATTACAGCTCGTCAGGCATTCACCTGTGGATGTATATGCACACTGACCAAGACACTTACAAAACCTAATTTTATTATTTTTTTTTTCCTATTATGTCTGTATAAGTTATTTATTAAGTTTTAGTTTTATTTAATTTGAGTTATTTTATTACTTCAACAAACTACATGGAACTGAAATAATATTGAATTTATGGATATGTGTGTGTGTGTGTGTACATATATGTCACTGTGCGTGTGTACATACACGTAGTTGTTTTTGGTGTTTGGCTTAGTTTTTTGTTAGAGTCATTATTACACTCTCATACCTTTTGTTCTCTTAATATTTTGAATTGTTTGTAGCTTTATTTTGTTTTCAATTCAATGTTAAGTTTAGAAATTGTCATATGCATTTCTCATTTTTACTTAATTAATTTTTTTTAATGTGTGTGTATATATACGATTTTTAAAGTTTTAGCTTTGGATCAGTTTTAGTTGTTTTAATACTACAATTGATTGTTTCTGTTGTCCTCATTTGTAAGCCGCTTTGGATAAAAGCGTCTGCTAAATTACTAAAACTAAAAGTAAAACAAAAGAAAAAAAGAAAATACATACACACAATCAAAACTATCACAATTAGTAATATTTAAATCAAACTGTTTCAATGAACCAAAATACAAACGTGTTGATTTAATAGACTTGCTCAATAGACAAGAATGTCCATGGGTTCATCCCAAGTATGTCATACACATCGATTGAACAAAATAGTCTTACGAACACTCGGGGGAGCAGCGGTTCAGCACCACGACAGCCACACAGTCAGCTGTATGCACAGGACAATGAAACAGTAGGATCTAACAATACACAAAACAACAGTATGAACAGCCGTAGATGAAACCGGTATAAGCAGTAGCCGTAGATACAGGGATACAAAAAAATAGCTAGCGCTCTCAGGCCGCACCTAAAATACAAATATAAAAACACAAATAGACATCGACTTTAAACGATTTTCGTGAGTTCCTCAATGATTGAGCCGCCAGGTGTGATCAATGTCAAGATGCCGCTCAACGTCAGTGGGCGTGTCTTCCCATTTACAATATACGCAATCTGTCACACATGCATGACCTTTCCAACGTGATTACATAATGCGTGAAGTCACGGACGCGCATCGCAGAACTAGTGCAAGACAAGCATTTGTGGTTAAAAACTATATAATTTTTTTATTTATTTTTTTTTTAGAAAATGATGATAATTTTGCTAGATAAGACCCTTATTTCTCAGCTGAAAACATGTAGAGCTCCTTTGAAGCTTCACTGAAACTGCAGTTTGGACCTTCAACCCGTTGGCCACCATTGAAGTCAACTATATGGTGAAAAATCATGGAATGTTTTCCTCAAAAACCTTAATTTCTCTTCTACTGAAAAAAGAAAGAAATTAACATTTTGGATGACATGGGGGTGAGTAAATTATCAGGAAACTTATTCTGGAAGTAAACTAATTCTTTAAATTTCATGATTAATTCAGTGTGTTACTTGCTGTTTCTTTGTAATTGTTCATGAAATTTACTAGCATTTTTCTGAGTGAAAATGGTTCCTACACCCTTTTCAGTGCAGTATAAAAGATTTAAAATCTATTTTTAGCCTCAATTTCTTGTGACATCTTCAGGGTTATGTTTCATTCTTGTTACTTATTCACCATCATACCTTAAGGTGACACGGCAAAGATTCTCTTTCATCTTGAAAAAAATCTGAGAATGTGAGATTTTTATAGGAGTAAAAAATGTGAGAGAGAAGCAGAGCCTAAATGAGAAATGACATGACAGAAGAGAGCATAAAGTATTCACTTTCTGTGTGTTTGTTGCATGCAGGTGATTGATGCTGAAAGCCAACGTTTTCTCAAATTTCTAATTAAGAGACAAAAACAGAAAAAAGAGGGGAGGAGAAAGTGGTAAGAGACATGAGGTGAGATGGAAATCTTTTGGAACTGAGGAAGAGAAGGAAAGAAGAGAGACAGAGAGGAGGTAAAGGAAATGCCTCACATTCTTTCAGCGCTGAGAAGAGAAAGTGTGTGTGTGTGAGTGAGATGATCGGATGGAAAAAGGAATTAGACAGTTAGGATGAGTGGGAGAAAGAGAGGAGAGATAAATAAAGGAAGAAAGTTCACATACCAGAAGGAAAGATGAAAGCGGAAAATAGGAGCAGAGGAGCCATGCAGGAAAGAAAAAGAAAGAAAAGAAAATATGATAGACAGGGTGCCCTCATGTGTCCTGCACCCCATGGAGATGACCTTTGACCTTTCTAACAGCCTTTTGACACAAAGAGGTCAGTGGGTCAAGGCCTCAAGCAACTAAACAAACGCACATTATGACCCCTATAGTCACAGCACACTCTCTTTCGTCTCTCTTCCTGCTCAGCACTCATTACACTCCTCACGCTCGCTCCTCTGCACTGCAACAGCTCAAAGTGGAGTAACAGCAGAATTTCATCATAATTTTGGTTTTTAAGCGACTGCTTCATTAGTGGTATGTACACATATAGCTGTGAGGAGATGTAGATGTTTCAGTGGCTTTTCTCTGGGGTTAAATCTCTCTCTCATCCTCTCCTCCGAGCGTCAGTTTACTTGGGATTCCTGGGACGAGAGGGATGTGCAAAATGAAATATTAATGAAATGAAGGGCGTTTGGCAAATCTTTTACACTGTCCTGTTTCTGTGCCACTGCTAATGTCGAGGGTCACCAGGTCCCTCTGAGGCCCTATAGCACACTGAATGACATTTGAGTGGTTTTGCAGAATGTCCTGAAGCATGTTACCCCTGTACACAACATGCCACCGTTTACAGAAGCACATTTTGTGGTGTGTGTGCGTGTTTATGCACACTTTTTGAGTACTGGGTGTTTTTTTTTTTTGTTTTTTTTGGTGATTTAGATACACATGAATGTATCTGAGATTTTTCCTTTTTCATAGTTAAAAGTTAAATTTTTGATTTCATATTTAATAGATTCTGTGTTAATAAATTGCATTGTGCCAGCTCAGACTAAATTAATATGTTATATGTTGGATATAATCAAGCTCAGATGAAATCTGATTTTTGTTTTCTGCTCTTTTGTGCGGAAAATCTGCAGAATGCTGGGGGAAAAATAAAAATACATTGTTTAATTTATAAACCTATACATTTTCAATATCGTTTCAGTTTTAATAAGAATTGATTATATAATATTCGGTAATTTACAATTTAAAAACAACATTACTAGTTACTTCGTCAATTTTGTCAGTCCACTGCCAAAGAAAAGCAGCAGTTAGTGTAGATTTCATACTGATTCAGAGTTTTTGAACAAATCGATTGATTAAATGATTCAGTGAATCTTTCATAAGAAAAAATGCCAGATGTGCAGTCGAATGGAAAAAATGCAAAGTTGAAAGGCACATTTTTTTTAATTGAACTACCTACTTTTAACTTGAGTGCCACGATTTTTTAGAACGCCATGTCATTTTCAAGATGCTGTAAAAGACGTGAGGGTCACTGTCCATTTAGCGAATTTTACATGAAAAAACAATGAAAAAGCAGCAGTGTAATGCAAAAACTTGTTCTGTGTGAAGGGCCCCTATATGATTCCATGAATGAATCATTTGAGCGAATGATTCAAACGACTCATTCACCAGTCATTTGTCGCCACCTACTGGCAGAGCGGACCTGCAGAAAGAGTCGCAAAAAAAATTGAGAAATCCCCAAAGTATAATTGAAGCCAAATATTAAAGGGGACCTGTTATGCCCCTTTTTACAAGATATAAAATAAGTTTCTGATGTCCCCAGTGCATATATGTGAAGTTTTAGCTCAATATACCCCACAGATAAATTTTTGTAGCTTGTTAAAATTGCCACTTTTAGGGTATGAGCCAAAACGCGCTGATTTTGAGTATGTTGCTTTAAATGCAAATGAGCTGTTGCTCCCGGAGAAGAGGGCGGAGCTTCAAGAGTTCAAGCTCCGCATTAGCAGTGCTAGCCTTTGCAAATAAACATTCCACTATTAAAACAAACCTGTTATCTTTACAGAAAATGTACTCGGTTTCAAAGTCAGTCATCTGATTATACTGTGCATAATAAATTCGCGTTTATGAATTACACAGACGGGGAGTACGGCGGGATAAAAATAACAACATAGCTGGTCTCTTGCTATCACAAACTTTATAAGTCCCACTTCTGATCATGAGCTCGACAACTTCAAGTGATCGACTCACATTGGTTTCATATGCAACTTTTAACTACCACATTCCTATTTAAGATCATTCTGGTTGCACTTGAAGGCAGCATCAGTGAAAACAGGCAGAGACAATGATAGCTTTAGCAATTAGTCTTACAGAGTGCCAAGAAGCTCTTTCAGAAAGGCAATTTGGAAAACAAACGCATGATACTTACTTTGTCTGGAGCTGACGTTCATGCATGAAGCGTTGGTAATGATTCCTAAACATTTAGGGGACGTTACCGATTTTTTCCGGGATATTTCCTTCGAAAATGAAATTTAACCACAGTGTCCTCGGCTCAGATGGGGGAGATTATGGCGACTCCTATGTTCATTAGTGCATCCCAAAACACAACACTTGTAAAGCCTCTTTGGCGCTGACATTGTGGCTGCATCCGAAAACTGAAAAATGCTGCCTTCGGAGGCAGAATTCCAAGGCAGGAAGGCATCAAGGCACGTCCGAATCCAAAGTTAGCTTCACTTCATGTCTCATGAGATACCTTCTTCTGATCGATTTTTGAAGGCAGCATAGATGTATCCTTCGCTGCCTTTGATATCCCACAATCCTGTGCATTCCATTCTGTGCCGGTTGAGCTAAAAAATAAAGATGGCATCTGAAAGTTACGTTTGGTGGTTATGTGTAAATGTATATTTCTGATTAACTTTTTGCACTTTTGATGTTATTTCTATCAAGAAATTTGTATTATAGTAATTAAATATTTGTTTAGTTATCACTAAAACTCGTTCTGTTTTGTTGTAGATCATTAAACCGTTACACTGCCTCGGAAGCCTGTCCGAAATCAGTTTCGCGAGGTGCCTTCGTGTAAAAATGCTACCTGCAAAGTCATTGCCTCATAAGGCAGCGAGGCAGCAAGTCAGCTGCCTAAATTTTCGGATGCAGCCTCTATATATCCCCAGTAATGGCGGACCGCAGCTTCTCACTCAGGGCTGTGTTTATGCTAATAGGGCAGAGAGCGTCACAAATGGGCGGGACTTTTTCCCCTCGGTGACGTGAACAGAGGGAGAATCTGAAACAGCTCGTTTGGAGAGACTGTTCATGATTTATTGGTTTTATAAAAAAAATTAGTTGGTGGATTTTTAACATTATAGGCTGGTTGTTTTCACACACTGCGGCCACACAACTGTTCAAACACCTTATAAAAGTGATTTTTGCATAATAGGTCCCCTTTAAATAATAACGCAAGGGTTGATCAGGATGTGTTAGAAATTTTTGAATTACATTAAAATTCTTCCAGTTCAGTGAACAAGAACAAAGAAAGATGCATATGGTGGAAAAATAGAGATGGTGGGAAGACAGAAAAATGCAAAGGTGTAGAAATGCGTAGCCTGTGTTGTAGAGGGTAAAAAGTGTCCACCATCAACTCTAAGACGTGAAAGTATGAATGGACAGAGTGAATGAAGGAGATGGAGGAGGAGTAATCAAACAGAAAAAAGGAGAGGACTGAGCGAAAAGAAGGAGGAGTAAGGTGAAAGATGAGGATATTTAAAGAGTGGGATGAAATCAGAGGGGGGAGAAGGATTGAAAGTACTGTAAAAAAGCAAAAATTGAAATTATATCTGTGTGTTTCTCTCCTCTGTTCCACTTACATTTCCCTCAGCAATGAGTGGGATAGAGAGAAGTGGGAGAGCTTTATTCACACTTTTCCTAAAGAGATCAACAAACATGACATAAGAAAAGAAATAGGCCTACACATACAGGTACACACATACTCTAAAACAAGTAGAGAAAGTCAAACAGGCACAACAGGACAGACACACGCACACGCACACACACACACACACACACACACACACACTTACTGAGGTTAATGAGAGCTGATGTGTGCAGAGAGGTTAACATATTTACTACTCTATAAAAGCAATTAGCGCCACAGAGAAATGAAATGAAAGAGTGAATAAAATATGGCTGGAAACAGATGGAAGGGAAATGAGAGTATTTGTGAAAATGGGTTGAAAAAAATCAAAGACAAATGGAGTGGCAAACTAGAAGAAGAATTGGTAAATAAATAAGTTTTTTAAATAATAAAATTTAATTCCTATTTAAACTTTGTTTCATAAGGTACATTGCATTCCTTTTTAATTTTAATTGAATATTTAATTTTCATATATTGATTATTTTATGATTTCTGCCAAGGAAGACAGTAATACCACATGCAAATTAGTGCAAATCCAGACTTTTCTAAAATGCCAACATGCTAGTTTCAAGATTACTGGACATTTTGGAAATATTATTATTATTATTATTATTAATAATAATAATAATAATAATAATACAATTTTGCATGTTAAATAAAATATGTGTTCAAAATATAACCACATTATTTGTGTTTAAAATGTTATATTTATATTATATTGTTGCAGTTACTGTACATCCCAGGATACCTTTTAATAGCACACACACATTGTTTCACAGAATACAAATATGCAAACACTTTGATTTATTGGTATTTAAAGTTTATTTCAACTGCTGCATAGAGGGACACCATATGCAACCATAAAAAAAGGTGAATAAAGAAACTGATGTAGGAAAGAGAAGATTAGAGTGTACAAACTAATCAACTGAATCAAATAAAGATTCATTTATTTGATTTGTTGGAAATAGATAGTCAACCCCAAAGGCTAATTCCAAAAAGTTGGGCTAGTTTTGGGAAAGTTTTAATTAGCAGTTGGGCTGGTTTGGTTTCGCAGATCTGGCAACCCTGAGTTTACTGCTGCTACTACAATACATACTCCAAAAGATTCTTCACAATTTCGATTCATTCCAGTGAATCAAATCTTGTAACTCTGTCCACAAAATGACTCGTTTAGAATCTCTGCTTCCTTCAGCAACCTGTACGTCACCTCATTACAGTTGCAGGTGGTGACCAGTGAATCTTTGAATCATTCACTCAGCAGCACGTTGTTCAAAACACAGAGTCATTTACGATCTCAACAACAAAACAGTGTTAGCTAATCGATCATGTTTACTTGACTGGACTTAACCGAAAGCAACTTGTGTTTGAAAGAAGAAGCAACAGAAAAGCAATGAAAGAGGTGAAAACAAAGTTCATTATTAATTTTAAACAAGCAGAAGCTTATTACAGAGGCTTCCACCTCAGCTGCCAGTGGCTAATCCGGCTTTTCGAAGAAGCTGTGAATACACCTATATTTATTCATTGTTTTAAAATGAAATGTTAAATTGTAAGCCATTATACTTTATATTGCTCTGTTTAGTGTAAGATCTCACTTTGCCTCCCTGAGTCTGATGAGTCTGGAATCCAGTCTTGGAATCGAGTCCGAAGCTTGAATCAAATTCAGAGTCGATTCCTAGTAATAATGGTAACTTAAAGGGATAGTTCACCCTAAAATGAAAATTCTGTCATTAATTACTCACCCTCATGTCGTTCCAAACCCAAAAGACCTTTGTTCATCTTTGGAACACAAATTAAGATATTTTTGATGAAATCTGAGAGCTCTCTGACACTCCGTAGACAGCAAGGATACTAGCATGGTCAAGGCACAGAAAGTAGCAAAGACATTGTTAAAATACTATATGTAACATCAGTGGTTCCACCGGTTTTTGTGCGCAAAGAAAACAAAAATAACGACTTTGAGGGTGAGTAATTAATGACAGAAGTTTCATTTTTGAGTGAACTATCCCTTTAATCTGGTGATGTAAATATTTTGGTACCTGAGGCAGACTAGACATGAATTTTAGTACTCGCACACAAATACTCATGGACATCACACAACACACACCCACACATAATACAGTTTTATTTGTTTGTGTGCAAAATTAGAGCAAGACTTGCCCTGAGGAAAGATGTGGACAGATGAATGTTCCGTCTGAGACCATTTGACTAAGTCATGTATTCTTGCTTACCTCTCTTGGCACATAATTAAAAGCTTGTTTCTGTGTCTCTGTGTGCTACAGGGTACATTATTGTCATTCTCTGTTTATCGCTTTCTCTCCATGACGTTTTGCATTTGGCTCTGCTTTCCTAAATGCTTAACATTTGGCAGCACCACTTCAGGGATGTTTTTCTTATACTGTAGCATCTGGAAGTACTTCAGAGTTTTCAAAAATACACACACACACGTAGACGAATCAGTCTATGAATCAGACATCAGATGTTGTGTCTTTGTTCTGAGGGCACTTTTGCATCACTAATGACTAGTTAACCGAGTGAAGCTGCTTTGAGCGTTCTGATACATGGGCCAGTGTCATTAAGCGCTGTCATAAGCAGCTGTGCCGCAAAGACATGACGTCATGTCTCCTGCAGTCCAATCATGATGCATGGACAGTTGCAAAGAGAGAAAGCTGGTTTAATGACAGAAACTCAATGTCCAGAGCCCTTGACTTTCTGTATGACTTTCTTTTTTCCATGGAACACCAAAGTCAGCGGGACAGCTTCAGTCCTCTTTCATTTGCACTATATGGAGAAGAGCGTCCAGTACATTCTTAATTATTGGTTTGCTGGAGTAAATGGTGACAGAATTTCCATTTTGGTGTGACCTATTCCTTTAAGTGTGATGAAGAGTTTTGTTTTATGGCTGTAAATGTAATCCGCTGGAGGTGCACCTTTTCTCTTTTTTTCTCCCTCCCTTTATTAACGTTTTGCCTTAATTAGCAAATTGGACTGTTACCAATAATCCTGGAGGAGTGGCATGTGCCGGAGGAGAAAGAGAGGCAGGAAGAGAGAAAGTGATGGAATTTTTCAGAAATATCTCTGTGATGATGTAATGGAAGAAAATATGGGATGTGGCTGTAAGAGTCTGGGTAGCATATGTTTGTGAAAAGATTTGGTAACTCTGGGAACAATTTTCACTATTAACTAGTTGCTTATTAGCATGCTTAGTAATGACATATTGGCTGTTTATTAGTACTTATAAAGCACATATTCTGCATGAATATTCTACATCCCTAATCTTACCCAATACCTAAACTTAACAACTACCCAAGTTACTAACTATTAAGAAGCAGCAAATTAATAGTTTATTGAGGCAAATATATAGTTAATGGTTTGTTAATAGTGAGAATTGGACCTTAAAATAACATGCGACCAATTTTTTTTATTATTATTAATCTTCATTTTTATATATATTAAAATAAGACATTGATTAACACAAAATAACTGGGTCAAAAATTAATCAGGGATTGGGGCAAAAATGTCCCTAGTATTTTAAATGCATGGTGAAATGCCCTTGTGATGAACTCCTTGGTTAAAAGACATTTATGTTACAAAAGATTTTAAATAAATGTTGTTCTTTTTAACTTTAAATTGAACAGAGTATCCTGATTATCATGATAAAACAGCACAACTGTTTTCAGAGCTGACATTAAGAAAATGTTTCTTTAAAACCAAATCAACACATTAGTGATTTTTGAAGGATCATGTGAAACTAAAGACTGGAGTAATGATGCTGAAAATTCAGCTTTGCCCTCAAAGGAATAAATTACATTTTAAAATATATTGAAATAGAAAATAGTTATTTTAAATTGTAAAATACATTTCACAATATTACTGTTTTGAATGGTAGTGTATTTTAACAAATGTTTATGTCTTCAAATGCAGAATTTAGAAATTTTTAAATATTTAAATCTATATGTCTTATTGTTCTTTTCTAGGCTTGGGTTAGAAGTATTTAACAAAAATGTATGGCACGCCAAAGAAAATCCTCATAAAAGTGGGAAAAAAACACAATGTCCCATGTACAGTGTACAGTAACATATAAGCACATGTTTGTCTCTCTCTGTGTCTGTCAGTGTTCAGCGGCCCGCGGTTTTCTCAGGAGCCGGCGGATCAGTCTGTGGTGGTCGGGGAGAGAGTAGTTTTGTCCTGCGTGGTGTTTAACTACACCGGCATTGTACAATGGACCAAAGACGGGCTTGCTCTTGGCATCGGAGAAGATCTGAGGGGTGAGCACACACACACACACACACACACACACACATCAGATCACACTAACCAAGGGCGTCATGCACCTTTTTTAGAGGGGAAATGAGTGACAGTATGAGCTCAGTAAGAGCTCTAGGTGAGATAAGACGAGACCAAAGCACGACAGGAAAGTTTAGCAGTACAAATTTGGTTAAGCATTAAAGGGGACAAATGAATAAACCAAGAAAAATTGCAACTGCGTCAACTGCAGTTTTTTTCTTTCATTGTCCAGACATTGCCATTTTCTTTCTTTGTCCTCTGTCTCGCTCTCCTTTTTTTTTTGGACGTGTTGCTCTTTTGTCCGCTCTAATCACAGACACATACACATATAGATGTGCAAACACGCGCACAGGTTAAGCGTCTGCTTGCTGATTGGTTGAGCTAAAGGATGATGTAATCGTTGCCAATACTTTTGTCCTCCTGGTATCCAGATCGATGATGTCATAATGTGTGTGCCAGAGAGAGTGTGCAGTCTGAATGCCAATGTGTTGGAGTGCTGCCCTCTGGTGACAAACACATGTCCTACAAGCCACCACATAATCACACTGATTGGCTAAACTGGCTGTATGAACTATGGTTTGGGTTTATAATTCAAAGATCGCTGGAGCATTCAATAAATTTACAAAGAATATGTGTGTTCGTTTGAGCTGTATGTTTATCGTGAGGGGAAATCCATGGAATAGGGACAGTCATGCAAAATAGTCAAGGCCAAATAAATATGAATTCTGACTGTATGCTTTTGCAGCACAGTATTATCTCATCTGAAATGATAAATGCATGAAACATTTTACTGTGTTAAAGTGTGATGGTGTGTGTGTTTCAGCATGGCCACGGTACCGTGTTTTGCGGATCTTGGATGTTGGGCAGTATAATCTGGAGATCACGTCAGCAGACCTGACCGATGACTCACTGTACGAGTGTCAGGCCACTGAAGCTGCTCTGAGGTCCAGAAGAGCTAAACTCACTGTTCTGAGTGAGTACACACTGAATATGATCAGAATAGCATACTGTCATTATAGTGATTTTACAGTATGTATAATGTGAGAAGTATGAACATATTTTGCATGAAATTCTTGTGCATTTCAGTAAACAACAGCACACTGTGTGGAACGCTGTATCCCACAATGCAATACACTCAACTTGAGCTTCCATTTCCAGTGTGATGAATGCACCTAAAGCAATATGTATAGTGTTCAACGTTTCAGTACTTGAACTGCACAAAATTTAATACAAAAGTCAGTTATTTTTATATCTGAGATTGTTGCTGTGACAAGGTTGTAATATACTACTTTTTGAAATATTCGTTGGTACATAATCTTCACAAATAATTTTTAAAAAGTATGCAGTATACAGTATGCACTGTGCAGTCCAAACATCAGAATCAGAATCAGAAAGAGCATTATTGCCAAGTATGTTTGCACATACAAGGAATTTGTGTGTATATATATATATATTTGTATATATATATATATATATATATATATATCTTTTTTTTTATATATATATAGACACCAACACACAGGAAGTCTCTTTCTAAAGAATACATTCTGCTTTCTTTATTTAACTTGTTTTGTATGAACACTAATAGCAGCTCCAGAGATGCTGTACTGCTGCCTTGGAGCAATTTAACTATATACGTCTCTTTTTTTACATGAAGCTATTCTGGCATGATATACAAAAGTGTACATTGCCATCATTACATTACATAGACTTCATTGAAAAATCAAATCACAAACACAAGTTACATTACAACATACACAAGTGAAAGAATGCGGTAATAAACTTTCCACACATACATTACCATTCAAAAGATTGGGTTTGGAAAGATTTTTTAAAAATGTTTTTAAAATTGTACTTATTAAGGCTGCACTTTTTTGTTCAAAACTACAGTATTTTGTTCAAAACTACAGTGAAATATTATGACAATTTAAAATAACAGCTTTCTATTTTTATGTATTTTAAAATTTTATTTATTCCTGATGGCAAAAGCTGAATTTTCAGCATCATTACTCCAGTCTTTAGTGTCTCGTGATTCTTCAGAAATCATTCTAATATGCTGATTTGATGCTCAAGAAACATTATTATTATTATCAATGTTGAAAACAGTTTTCAAAACTTAATATTTCTGTAGAAATTGTTTTTTCATAACTCTTTGATGAATAGAAAATTTAAAAGAACAGCATTTATTTGAAATATAATTTTTCCATTATAAATGTATGCTATGTCTTTTAATCAGTTTGATGCATGAAATATTTTCTTTTAAAATCTTACTGACCCAAACATTTGATCAATAGTGTGCGGTACACTATGTTTGCAAGGAAACAAAATTCCATATATGTGTCCGTATTTATAGATCTAACCTCTGTACACAGTAAATCACTTTCAGCATTTTATCTGTCTATCTGTGTAGTTCCTCCTGAAGGTCCTGTTATCCAGGGCTCTCCAGAGATCCTGCTGACAGCAGGAACCTCATATAACCTCACCTGTGTGTCTCGAGGAGCAAAGCCACTGTCAACGATAGAATGGTACAAAGATGGGATCATAGTGGAGGGAGCCCATACCAGCACTGTGAGTGAGCACACAAGCAATTGAAGATAGCATGAAAATCACATATAAGAGAACAAACTGTATACATTATTTCTATCTGTCTGTCTGTCTGTCAGGAGGTATTAGCGGACAGGAAAAGGGTGACCACAAAGAGTTTTCTGGAGATCCAGCCAGTGGACACAGACACAGGACGAAATTTCACCTGTGTGGCCTCAAACCTGGCCGCCCCGCTGGGAAAGAGGGCCACTGTTACTCTCAATGTCCACCGTAAGTGTTTGTACACCTACTTTCCTGTGCTGGCATACTGTATATCCACAAGAAGGGCCCTAATGACCTCTCATTCTCTCTCCAGATCCTCCTACAGTCATCCTGTCTATAGAGCCTCGCTCGGTTCTAGAAGGAGAGCGAGTTAAATTTACCTGTCAGGCCACTGCCAACCCTCCCATTATGGGCTACAGGTTAGTGTGTAGTGTGGGTGTATATGCTGATCGCAGTGATGTGCTCTCTCTGTTTTACATATGCACAGTGTTTGTGTTGCAGTTTTATTTTTATATAATTTAGATAATATTATAATTTATTTGTCATTTTATTGTGTGTTTTTGACATTTTTGTTTATTAATTTATTTGAAATATATCTCTATAGTTTTTATTAATTTGTATTCAAGGTTTGGTTTTAGCACCTCAAGAAAATGAGAAACGCTGCCTTGGCAAATAGCTGAAATACAATAAGTTAAAGTTTTTTTTATATTTTATTTCAGTTAACAATGTAATGATTTCTTTGCATGAGTTTTAGTTAACTATAATAACCCTAATGTGTTATAGGTGGGCTAAAGGGGGCGTGATTCTGGACGGAGCGAGAGAAAGTGTGTTTGAGACGACAGCAGATCACTCGTTCTTCACTGAGCCCGTGTCCTGTCTGGTCTTTAATGCGGTGGGCAGCACTAACGTCAGTATTTTGGTGGACGTTCACTGTGAGTATCTCAGTCCATCCGTCCAATGATCTACCACACAGGTCTATTGATAGGTTTATGTTATACTGTATGAGTTTGCCATTGCTAAGCAGTTCTGCTAGTGCAAATTGTGTTTTTATTTCATTCTCACATTTAAATATAATTTAAAACATAAAGCCAGTTTTGTTTTGATTTGGAATATCCATATCTAGAAAACACCATTTTCACAGCCACAGAGTGAGAAATGTGTTTATTAAAATGCAGATTGAATATTTTCTGATGCCAGTTGCATAATTTCATTTAGGGAAATGTTTTTGTTTTTTAATTACTTTTAGTGGTTCATTTGTATTTTTCATAACTTCTGTTTTTATGTTGTTTTTAGTTAAAAAAAAAAAAATCTTCATCTTAATTGTTTAAAGTAAAATATAATAACCTTGTTGTCTTCTTTTCTCTTTCATGTAGTTGGTCCAATTTTGGTGGTGGAGCCGAGGCCTGTAACAGTGGATGTTGACTCTGATGTCACACTCAACTGTAAATGGTCAGGAAATCCTCCGCTCACCCTCACATGGACCAAGAAGGGCTCCAGTATGGTTAGTGCACTCTAGATAATGCTATCTACACCCTAGAAAGTGCACTCACCTCTAACACACATAAAAAAAAAATTGTACACATTCAACAAAAACACTCTATTGACTATTTTTAATGCTATCTATTTTCTTTATTCAACTCTTTGTTGTTCAGGTCCTCAGTAATAGTAATCAGTTATTCCTGAAGTCTGTGAGTCAGGCGGATGCGGGACAGTATGTGTGTAAAGCCATCGTTCCCAGAATTGGTGTCGGAGAAACAGAAGTCACTCTTACAGTCAATGGTCAGTAACACATACATAACTACACAAAAATATGTCTAGATTTGAAAAGTGTGATATGACTCTCTTATGATGTGATTGGGTGTCCAGGTCCTCCAATCATCTCGAGTGAGCCGATCCAGTATGCCGTGAGAGGAGAGAAGGGGGAAATCAAGTGCTACATAGCCAGCACTCCTCCGCCAGACAAAATCGTGAGTTGAAATCCCACTCTGTACAGTACATACATACAGCTTTTATTATAGGTTATTCTGGACATGTGGCATGCTGTGATTTACCGTAAACATGCATTTCATGCATTGCGTAGATACTGTGTAGAAATGAATGTGGAATAAATAATAAAGATTTTTTTTAGTAAAGAAATGTCTCTTTCTAGAGCTTTAAAGTTTGTGCTTTTGAGGTGGGGCTGCTTCTTCCTTTTTTTACAAGTAGGAAATTCTAGTTATGCATTGCTGATATACAGTAATTTCCCTGGGTTTTCAGTGCTGTTTCTTGGCACTAATGGAGCAGAAATGACACAAAGCAGCTTTATTCAGCTTTATGTATTCTATTAATGTCTCTTACTGTACTCGTTTTTTGTCCTTCCTTTATCATCTTTACACTATACTTGATTGAATACTGAGAGAGCTGAGAGAGAGAGCCAAAGGAAGCGTGAAAAATAGAGGTCAAGAAGATATCAAATGAGACATGAAAGATGAGAAGGGCTGATGGGGAGGGGAAGAAAAAGAGTGACGGCACAGAACAAAGTCCTGTACCTTTCAGTGTCAATTATCACCAGCAGACGACACGACATGACAGACAAATGAGAGAGCGTTTAACAATCTCAGCACTTTACTCAACGCTCTGCCTCTTTTCCTCCTTCCTTCACTCTCTCTCTCTCTCTCTCCTTCTTCCTTCCACCTGTCCTCTAATCACCCTCCTCATCTTTATCGTTCTCCTTCAACCACCTTTCTAGTCACTCTTTTTCCTTTCTCTCATTTTAGCATGCTTCTTTGGCACAATAAAAACTGCTGTGCTGAATAGGTAAAACAAATAAGAATAGTGCAAATGCAGTAAACCTTAGTATTAACAAATAAAATAAAGTATGGTGTATAAAAAATAAAATAAATATGACATAAATCAATAAAATAAATATAATAAATAAAAATAATAAAAATAAAAATAGTTGTATTAAAATAGTAAACAAAGAAAACAAATATTAACAGATAAAATCATTTAAAAAAATAAATAACTGCAAAAAGGTAAAGAAGATTAGTGAAAATAGAGGGAACAAATTGTAGTATTAACAAAGAAAAAAAGGAATGGTTTATAAAATAAAATAAAACAACAGCCCAATAAAATAAAATAGAATAAAATGATTAATATAAAACAAATAGTAATATTAACTAATATACACTGCCTATAGAAAGTCTTCACACCCCTTCACATTTTGTTATGTTGCATTATTATGTTAAACTGCTTTAAATGACTTTTTTTTCCCACATAAATCTACACCCCACTCACCATAATGACAAAGCAAAAACCGGATTTATCACAACTTTGCAAATTTATTAAAAAGGAAACACTGAAAAAATGACATTGCTCAAATCTTCATATACCCTTTGTTTTGACACTTGAAATTTAGATCAGGAGCATTCCAGTTTCACTGGATTGTCTTTGAGATGTTTCTATACTCCGAATGGAGTTAACCTGTGGCAAATTCAGTTGATTGGACATGATTTGGAAAGACACACACACCTGTCTATATAAAGTTTAACAGCTGAAATGGATGTCAGAGCAAAAACTAAGCCATGAGGTCAAAGGAATGGCCTGCAGAGCTGAGAGACAGGATTGTGTTGAGACAGATCTGGGGAAGACTACAAAAAAAAATATTCTGCTGTGTTGAAGGTTCACAGGAGCATTTGGCCTCCATAATCCTTAAAGTGCCATAGAATGCATTGATGCAATATTTTAAATTGTTCTCTGATATCTACATAGAAGGTATGTGGCTTAGGTAAGGGCAAAAATTCTCCAGAAACGGTTTTACATGTGCATTTACAAACCTAGGATTCCTCCCTAGAATGAAATGGTCTGTTATTGGCTTATTTGGAAGGGTCATGAATAATAATGTTGAGCTCTGCTCTGATTGGCTGTTTCACAGTGCGGCTCTGCTCTGATTGGCTGTTTCACAGTGCGGCTCATTTCAGTAGCTCACACAGCAGGAAGGAAACACAGGGAGGAAAATATATATTTCAATACTTTCTCTCACAGTTATATCGTCGGGTAATTATACTGTATATAAAATGCAGGCATCAGGGAGCCGCTATTAATATTCGGGGCATTGAAACTGCTTTCAAATGCACGATCGCGTTTTACTTTCACTTTCACTTTCGAGATTCGCGATCACACGAACTCTGTTTATACTATGGAGCGTCATCTCTCAGTCCTCAGTCATCTCTCCTTACTCTGTTTATGTGGTAAGTGAAATCTTATGTACTGTAATGTAACAGGCTATCGCTAGCAAGGAGCTAACCATGTCCCTTTGGTGGTTCGCGTTATTTTATTAGAACGTGTTATTTGCTTTCCGTGTCTTTCTGAATACAGACACCAACCCATCCCTGCACTTCACATCCCCTGCACAGCCTGGAACATAACATTTATTTCCACGATCTGCCATTTTCGCTGTTGTCCTCGCTTGTTTCTTCTCAATACCTGCAGAACTTCTGATGGATCGGCTGGCCTAGAACATGGGCGGGTATATGCAAATGTTGGGGGGCGTAACTATTAGTGATTGCTTGGAACCAATCAGACATCTTTGGAGAAATCTATAAATGGCTGTCCACCGATGGTCCCCAGCCAACATGAAAGAGCTTGAGATGATCTAAAGAGAAGAATGGCAAAAAAACCCAAATGCAGATGTGGAAAGCTTGTTGCATCATACCCAAAAAGACCTGAGGCTGTAATTGTTGCCAATGTGCTTTAACTAAGTTTTGAGTTAAGGGTATGAAGGCTTGTGCAATGTCATTTTTTCAGTGTTTCCTTTTTAATAAATTTGCAAAGTTGTGATAAATCCGGTTTTTGCTTTGTCATATGGTGAGTGGGTTGTATGTGGGAAAAAAGTAATTTAAAGCAGTTTAACATAACGCAACATAACAAAATGTGAAAAAAATGGAAGGGGTATGAAGACTTTCTATAGGCACTGTAATATTAGTAATATTAACAATATATTTTTTAATTTACATTTTTAAATGATAATGGCAAAACCAAAGTAAGTGAAAGTAGAAGGAACAACTATAGTATTAACAATGGGAATGGTTTCAGTGCAATGAATTATAAAAGGAAATTTATATATAAAAATAATAATAAAACAACAGTCCAATAAAATAACAGTGTGAAAAAAGCAGTATTAAAAATAGTAAACGAATGGTAATATTAACAAATAAAATAATAGCTTCTAAATTATCAATTAAAATAACAGCCAAAAAAGTAAAGCAAGAATAGTGAAAATAGAGGGAAAATTTAGCAGTAAAAAACTGAATAATTAAAAATAACTAAATAAACAGTCCACAAACTTAACAGAATGGAATGAGCCATTGGAGTAATATTTAAGCAAGCTATTAAAGGGAATAAAAATGAAATTAAAATTAGATTTGCCCATAATAGTACTATTATGCATAAGTTTAATAATAGAGACTCACACTCCTCTGTTGCTCTCTTTCTCTGTCTGATCGCTCACTGGATAATAAGACATGACACAACAGGACTGGCCTTAATGTGAAGACGGTACTTATGAGATAATGAATAATGGAATAAATGAGGAAAGAAAGTGGAGGAGATGAAAGGAGAGTGGGCCATATGCTTTTTGTTCCTCATCCTCTCGTCCTTCTTGTTGCGCCCCCCGCTCTCTCTGTCGCTCTGTTGTCAGTTTGAGAGGGACATTAGTGCTGTGAATATTTGATGGAGTGTTGTTCATTTTGTATGAACTATCTGCTCTCCCACAGTTCAGAGCAAAATCCTAAAAGGGCTGCAACGCCTGTGAACCCCTGCTTGTGTGTGTATTTACTAATGTGTGTGTGTGTGTGTGTGTGTGTGTGAATGCATACATGTTTTTCTGCAGGTTTGGGCCTGGAAGGAGAACGTGTGGGAAAAAGAGAGAGGGACGCTGTTGGAGAGGTACACAGTGGAGCAGAGCCGACCTGCGTCACAAGGGGGCGCCGTTCTGTCCACACTCACCATCAATAATGTCATGGAGTCTGACTTCCAGTCCACCTATAACTGCACGGCATGGAACGCCTTTGGACCAGGAACCATGATCATCACGCTGGAGGAGACAGGTCAGGAAAAAACACTCTGGGAGATACAGTATAGTGTCTATAGACGTGTCTTATTCTCTCCCTCTGTCTCTTTCTTAGGTATAATGTCTGTAGGTATAATAACTCTCTCTCTCAGATATAGAGCATTCATACTTTTATAGGTCTATATCAGATATGTAACAACTCTCTCTTTCTCGCTCTCAGATATAGCATCTGTAGGTATAATACCTGTCTGTCTCTCCCACAGATATAATGTAATGTTTAGGTATAGTGTAGTGTGTAGATGTCTTTCTCTCAGATAAATAGTGGCTGTAGATATAATACGTTTTTCACTCAGATATAATGTCCATAAGTGTCTTTTTTAATGTCTATGGATATTATACCGGTCTCTCTGTCAGATATATTACCTGTAAGTGTCATTCTTTCAGATATATAACACCTATAGATATAATTCTTGTCTCTCTCAGATATAGTGTAGGTGACTTTCTCTCAGATAAACTGCCTATAAATTGTCTCTCTCTTATATATATTGTCTGTAGGTGTCTTTATCTCAGATACAATGCCTGTAGATTTTATAGGTGTTTTACCTGTCGTTCTCTCTCTCTCTCACACATAGTATCTGTAGGTATTATGCCTGTCTCTTTCAGATGTAGATCCCATTCCTTTCTATTATACGTGTCTCTCTCTCAGATGTAGTACCTGTAGATATTATACTGTCTGTCTTTGACTTAGACGTAGAATTTGTTTCATGCTTATCTCTCTCTGTCTGAAGAATAGTGTCTGTATGTTTATACCTGTCTCTCTCTCTCAGATATAGTGCCTGTTGGTGTGATAGCAGGTGGATCTGTTGGATCTTCCATTTTGCTTCTGCTCCTCCTGTTTGCTCTAATATTTTATCTGTATCGACAGCGCAAAGGCAGTGAGTACACTGTGTATGTGTGTGTGGCTGTGTGTGTGCGCGCATCTGTGTTTCATGTTCATTTATTTCTGATGAATTTGTCCAAATTATCACTGGGATTCAGATTCTAAAGTATGTCTAAAACATCTAAATCATATTTTACCACATATTCAAAATTTAAATGATAAATTATATTTTTAATTTTTGCAAAAGCATTTATATTTATAAACATAGTTCATATGCTTCTTTTAATTTATGCTAAATTTAAACACATTTTAAACAAAATTAAAAAAAACAGAAATTAGAATAAACATTACTGAAAATTGCAAACTTAACAGAAACAGAAGAAAATTCTCAGCAGGTTTTACCATTTACGCAAAAACAGTTTTATGCTTTTTTTCATTGAAACTTTGACATCAGCTCATCGCAATGCAAACTATCCGTTTTAATGAGACACATGCTAAAGATTTATGTGTCCTACCTTATATTGAACAGCCTGCTAACACATAGATTGTAGATTCAGTCTGAGGTAACAATAAAATGACTGAAATCATAATCTTGCTTTCCGACCAATGCCTATAAACTGCTGTGATTTAATGGAACCTTTAAATCATTTCATTGATTAAAATGAAGTGAGGCTTTGAGTCAGTGATCTATTATGCTTGCAGGTCGTCGTGGAGTCACGTTGAAGCCAGACATTAAGGTGGAAACGGTCAACAAGGAGACTCACAGTCTTGAGGAAGAGGCTGCCGGCGCCTCCACAGCCACACGAATGGTAAAGGCTATGTATTCTGTGAGTATCTATAGCATAAACTAGACTGTCAGGCTGTCTCATATAACGTTCAGAAAATATATGGTCAGGTCAGACATGCTATTTTGTTACCCATAAAAAATAAAGATTTCTTTAGTCTGTCATGTCAGAGTTTGGTTCGTTCACATTGATGGAAGGGTGACGGGCGCTTGGTTTCTAAAACATTGTGCCTTATGAAGCACTGCAGTTCAAACGTTTGGGGTTGGTAAGATTTTTAATGTTTTTAAAGTAGTCCCTTATGCTCACCAATGCTGCATTTATTTGACCAAAAATACAGCACAGTATATTGAAATATTATATTATATTATCTGAATATATTTTAAAATATAATGTTTTCTTATGATAGAGAAGCTGAATTTTCAGCATCATTATTGCAGACTTCACTTGATCCTTCAGAAATCATTCTAATATGCTGATTTGGTGCTCAAGATACTTCTTAATTTTATCAATGTTGAAAACAGTTGTGCTGTATAATATTTGGGGAAAACCATTTTTTTTCAGGATTTTTTGATGAATAGAAATTTCAGAAGAACATCATTTATTTGATATAGAAAGCTTTTGTTGACAATTATTGTGATCAGTTTAATGCTTCCTCCTTTATTCATTTTCATTTATTGTTTTTATTTCTTTTAAAAGAAAATCTTTCTGATCCCAAACTTTTGAATGGTAGTGTAGCAGTATGAAATATCAATCATATTGGGATTATATTCCGTTGTCCAGCATTTTTGCTTTCAGTGAAAACAGAAAAATGACTTGTTGCTGGAGCATCTAGTGTTTATTTGAATATGGTTTTACTGCTCTATAAGATCTCTACTATCACATTATCTAGTCCAGCTTTGGCAGCAAAAGCCAGATTGGTACATTTTTAGTCAAACTAAAGCATTTACATTACCTTTTAGTCTGACTGAATTTCAACTATTAAAGTGCATGTAAACATACTTAGTGAGTTTAGAAGCCACCAGTTTTAGTGCTTTTCAAAATGGGCCATTTCTGTTTAATTTTATCCATAACAGTGAAAGAATTAAAGACAGATACTGTTGAATAGATAAAAGATTAATCTGTAAATAAAAGGTTTCTAATGGTGAAAGACTTTCTTTCCACCACAAACTTAAGAACATCTATTCTTCATCAATTCTGATAAATCTGATATCCTGTTTTCCTCTCTCTCTCTCTTTCTCTCTTCCTCCCTCTCTCCGTGTGTGTGTTTTGTCGTTTGATGGTTTAGTTTCTTCCCTCTGTCTCCCTCTCTCCCTCCACCCAGCCCTTCAAAGATGACATGGACCTGAAGCAGGACCTCCAGAGGGACACGGTGGAGCCCAAGGTGGAGGAGTATGAGCCCAAGGTAAGAAACAGAGCCGGTGCATATAGGCATCAATGCTATACTTAAAGGAGAAGTGTACAATTGTTTTGGAATTCCAGTTTACTGTTTACTGTTCGTTTACGTTTAAGTACGTTGATTGCCTCTAAAAGTGTAAAAAAAAATACTGTGGCACTATCAAAACATTTCACCGTTCGAGACCTCAACCAGCCTCACACAGTAACATTGGCTCAACCAATGCTGTGAGTTTGGGTCAGGGCTATCTATTTGCCTGACCAAAAGCAAACAGGAGGAGTGTTCTTGAAAGCTGTCATTATTTTTCAAATCCTGTTTGCTGATGCTGGTGGTGCAGAAATTACACACTTTAGCATTAATGTTTGACACAGACAAAGGAAGTACCGTATTGACCCAAATATAAGACGACCCTGATTATAAGACGAACCCCCTTTTTCCAGATGTACCTTTTGGAAAAAGGCTTTTTGAAAACCAAATCTTGTGTTTTACTGAGAGAATATATATATATATATATATATATATATATATATATATATATATATATATATATATTCCTATTTTAATTTTTTGTTTTGAAAGTATGGTAAATACTGGTAAAATGTACCAACAATCACATTTAAAAATATACACTTTTTGATATACCATAAAAATAACAGGTAGCCCACCTGAATTATATAACAATTAGGCTATGCATCTCATAGTAGCCTAGCAAAATGTCATTAACAGTAGAAGTGAAACCTTATGGTAGTCTTCAAATCTGGGTACTCCCAGCAGGCACAAAACAGGCACACAACGTCATAAGACGTTGATATTTGGTTAAATTTCGGTTGCGACGTCGGGTGACCAAAATTCAACGTAAATTCAACGTCTAATGTCAATGTTAAATTGATGTCCAATACCGACGTCAGCTGACGTTGAGATTTTGTTGTTTTTAGGTTGTGCAACCAAAATCCAACGTTAAGTCAACGTCAAATTGACGTCAAATATTGACGTCAACCCGATTTTCATTTTCAACCAAAATGCAACGTCTGTCTGACGTCATGTCCAACGTCAACCTGACGTTACATAGACGTCTGGTGCCTGCTGGGCTGTAACATGACAGTCACGAGCTGTAAGCTTTTCTTTTGTTTTCACTCGCGATCTTTACAACACACATTACATTACTTCATGGCACACACGTTTTACGCGTATTTGGCGCCACCTATTGTTATGGGTGTATTATTGACATGTCAGTCTAGACCAGTGGTTTTCAAACTTGTTCCTGGGGACCCACAGCTCTGCACATTTTGCATGTCTCCCTAATTTACACACCTGATTCAGATCATCAGCTCATTAGGAAAGGGCTCCACGAACTCAAATGAGTGTGTCAGATAAGGGAGACATGCAAAATGTGCAGAGCAGTGGGTCCCGAGGAACAGGATTGAAAACCACTGGTCTAGACCCTGAATATAAGACGACCGCGTTTTTTCAGATGTTAGGGTTAGGCCAAGAAAAAAACATTGTCTTATATTCGGGTCAATACGGTATTATAGCTATGGTCCAACATTTTTTCCAAAATATACATTTTTGAATAGTTTGTCCTTTGTATAGCCTATATTACTAAAAGAAGTTTGGTGTCAGTAAGACTTTATTTTCATCAAAGAATACTGAAAAAATGTATTACAGTTTCCATAAAAATATTAAGAAGCACTACAGTTTTCAACATAATAATAATAATCAACATAATGATAATAATATGAAATGTTTCTGGAGCATAAATTCAGCATATTTGAATGATTTTTGAATGGCTATGTGATACTGAAGTCTGAAAATTCTTTCAAATCTTACCAACCCTACACTTTTTAATGTTAGTGTGTGCAAACACACAGATGTTTACTCACTTCTATGCAGTGCCTGTAAACCAGGACTAAATGTGTGGTCACATTAGAGAAATCTCAGCAAAACATGACCAACTTGTGTGAAGCCTCACACAAAAATCTCAGTCTTGCAGATTCCTATTGCAAAGCCTGAGTTTAACCCATGAAATTTACATGAGCAAACTTAATTGTGAAATATTACATATCAAATCAGTGATGTAATATATTTCGGTCATTTCAGGACCCCACCAACGGCTACTACAACGTTCGAGCTACTACACATGACGAGGTCCGCACCTCTACCCGCTCCCTGCTGTACCAGGAATTTCGGCCACCGAATCCCGCTTCAGTTTCGGCGAAAGCCGGCGGCCCAGTGGCCAACATTCACCCGGGACCCACAGGCCGTTACGAGCCCCGGCCCGCTTCCCGAATGGCTCACAACACATACGCCCATTTTAACACCATTGCCAGGGCGTCGCAAATCCAAGCCCCACCCAACCCTGTGTCCAAGACCACTGACTATTCTGGAGAACGTGGCCTGCTGGAATCAACCAATCCACTGGCTTTTGACAGCTACGCTTATTCAACGACACCTCAATACAGGTTAGGCTTCGCCCCGCCTTTGGAGGCAGGACCAGCCTATGAAATGTATCCTACGGGACAAGGGGTGGAGACGAGTCAAGACACTAACACGGGAAAATACCCCAGCTCCGCCCAGTTTCCATATTCAACCCCACCCACAGAATACTCTCAGAGACACACGCAAAGAATGCAGACTCATGTGTGAAACAAACACACTTGACAACAAAAAAGCACTTCTGTGGATGAAAATATATGGTACACATTCATTTTTACACACACTTACAGTATGAAAACTCTCTCCAACACAACTATATGCAAACACACACACACACATTGCGTTTTCTACCTTTACAACAATATGATTGAAAGAAAAAAGTGCCAAATTAATAAATGACTGCAGCAGAAGAGGAAATCACAAGAGGTCACAGCGATGAGCAGAGAGAAAGCATGTAAACCTTATCTTTCCCTCTTCTTTCCAAATTTGAAGATGGGTTGATGTGGTAAAACCAATTCTCTAAAATCTCTGCACCAAAATGAGACACTGCAAAGCAGCCACTGGACGGGTTTCTCCATGTGAATTGTATTGGCTGAAAGAATGGCCAATAGAAGGCTGGAGGGCACCAGAAGCCATCAACTATTGGGTTTAAAGCCCAGTGAAAGCCTGATCGCTATGCACTGGAGTTTACACTGACCCTATTTAGATCCGTCCCATCAATCAACCTAATAAAATATGATGCGTTTTAAATGATGAGAATTGTGGGTGGGCTCGCACTGATTGTATAATCCACAATGTGATATTGCAGAACAAGTCAGTGAGTTGAAGAATACTGCAGGAGTCGACAATCGCTTGTGAATGAACTCACCGTACGGCCCGCTCACCACTGCCTGAGCTCCTCGTAGGAATAGCTGTCCGCTGCCAGTTTGAACTCTTCTGATAGGACGGAGACGTGAGTGTTTGGGTAAACGCCACCAGTGCTTTTAACTCTGAAAGCTGGAGTTTATGTAACATTTAAGGATTTTTTTTACAAATGGATGCTACTCACAGAGTGTCAAAGTGAGCTTACGGACTCTTCTCTGAACACACGCTCTGCCTCCTTCCAAGAAAACCTCATGAGTATTTGACGTTTTGTGTTTCTATGTGTGTGAGAGAGTGTGTGTTTGCTGATGTGGAGGAAAAAACTGAATGTGATGAATCTCTTTCTCTGAAGTGTCCATGTATTTGTCCATCACACTTTCAAAGTAGAGTAGAGTGCTTTTCCATATTTGTATCTGAACTAAATTGCATTTTAAAGCGCTTTTATAGTATTTTTCTAAGATGGCGGTAAGGAGTCAAAGATCTAATGGTTTTTAGTATAAGCAATGTAAAGGAGAACATTGTTTTAAAACTTTTTTTATGTTCATGATTTGTACATTTGTCTAAATTCTGTAAAGGGATGTTGAATCAGATCATAAGAGCAAAGTTTAAAATAATACTAAAATGGAAGCGATTTATTCATTCATGTCCTGAGATTCTGTAAAATCTTTTATGCAAAATAAAGAAGGGCTTTTATTATGAGCTCAAAAACCTTTCTGCTCTGCAGAAAAGCTCAATTTGTGCAGAAGATATTTCTGCTGTGGAGTTTAAATCTGGCTTGATTTAAGTTTAATCTGCCAAAATGAATCACCTTTTGGCCTACTAAAAGTTTAAACGTTCCAAATTTGCAATGATCAATACATTTTGGTTCAACAAATTAGCAGCTCTGATCAGGTTTGACATTTTTTTAAAGTCGAAATTTTACAATGAATTGGTATTAGGAGCTGCTCTGTTAGTTTGCAGGCGCACATTTACAAAATGGGTTTTCATTAAATATCCATGTTAAATATCTTTATGACTTTGAGACTTATTTGGCACCTTTATGTATGATGAGAGGACAGTGAATTTGACGAATCAAATTCACATATCAGAGACAGAAAGATGAGGGAATGAATGTGCAATACGGTGTTTATATTGTGAGTGAGAGCATGTTTCAGTGTGACTCGAGATCTATTTCCTCATGCTCCTGTTAAAAAAGACCTGTACTTCATATTGTACTTATGATTAACTTTTTGTTTGTTTTATTCATCTGCTAAAATGTAAAATACAAAAGAAAAATATGATGTGCTTTTTCCCCACAGCAAATTTTAGTTTTTTTTTTTTTAATTGTATGTGGTTATTTTTCCACAGTATTATAAAATAAAAACATCTTTCATAGTGACTCATATCATCATACAGTAACAACATCATACAGTACATACATCATGTTAAAAAAAAATAAAAATAAAAAATACATTGACAATCAGCATACATATATACGATGGGGACCAAAAAGAAAATATGGGAATTACAATTTAATTTTAATCTGGCTATATAGTATAAGATTTTGAAAACAGTAAAATTAAAACATTAGAAGTTCGAATATAAATAAAGGAATATTTCAAATTTATGACACATTGCCAGTCAATATCCAGATCCTTTACTCGAGAATGGTGAACATTAAGATTTGCTTAGTTTTCCAAATACCTGCAGGACTCCAACACTCAAAAGTACATAGACGTCTGCTTAGAATCTGATATGGCGCTAGCTCTTTTCCACGTCAAAGATGTATGTCATAAATCTGAACGTTGGCGTTTAGCGTGTATATAAGATAAAAAATGTATGCATGTTTTATAAATGAGGTGCCAGTTCATTTACTAGCCTAGGTTCTTTCTCCTTCAGCAGTCTGCAGAATTCTACTTTGGCATCATCTCCTCCAGACTCAAGAGCATCCAACAAGAGTCTCATTTTTTTCTGTCGTGGTTCTTCAGCATGAATCTTACTCCACAATTCATGAGTAATCATGTTATTGCTGTTCAGACTGTCAGCAATTTCCATCGCTGATGAAACTCTATCAATAAGTTTATCTCTGTTTGTGTTCACAAATTCACTTTCTAATTGAAACAAAAGATGATTTAAGTTAGCCTTCAGAAGAGTGAACAGTATAGGACAATTACAAGAAAAAAACATTTAACTGAGATGTTCAGCATTGAAAACAGACCTGGGATCCTTCTGTGCGGAGGAGGTTCTACACCTTTACTTGGTGCTATTAATAATAATAATAAAAAAAAAAAGATATTTGAGATTACTGAGAAATCTGCCAAACATTTTAAAGTCATCAAAATCTTATGAGGTCTCATTCCTTGCAGGGAATGAACCACTTATCTTTCTAGCCTTAATTGTTATTCTCTAGGCCAAACCACCACAAACCATAAAGATGAACAATGTCACATGTTAGGACTATTCATGCATATTAATCGGTTCAAAAAATGATTCACCAACAGTTTTTCAATATAAAAATTATTATAGTTATGTATTTTGTTTATCTGTTTAATGCGGTCACGCTAATTGAGATCCTCATTGTTTTGTGCCTAATAAATACAAAATAAAAACATAAACGTAATTATATATTTAAAGAAATATTGCATTGCTCCCTTAAATTGCTTTAGCATAGTTAGTTATGGCTACAGTTTTATTAATTGTGTAGCTATTTTGAAGAATACTGCTACAGTTTAAAAATAGCCAGCCCAAATGTAGCCAAGGACATAGTGATTTCTCACAGATGAGTGTCTATAGATAAACTTACATCTCTCCCAAACTCTCTCAGTTCTCTTCTACAACAAACTTTCATGACTACCTGTAAGAAGGATTCGCCGTCTGGGCCATACTTCTTTCCCATTTTCAGTTTTGTCCAAAACACCCAGTCTGACCTCCCCAATGTTGACATCCAGAAATACTTCAAATGTGGGATGATAGTTTGGGCCAAAATTATCAAGCTGAAACATCTCAATCTAAAAAAGAAAACACCAATATGTAGATAACATTATAAAGTGGTTAGTTCTGTCTCTTCATTATAATTTGATGCAAAAAAAAAAAAAAAAAAAAATCAAATGCTTTTATTTTGTTACCACTGGTTGCACTTCACAGTCCTCTGGCTGACAAAACAGACTGTATTCTCTGTCAGTAAAAAGACGACATTTTGAACTTGTCTCTATGTATGATTTATTGTGGTGAAAACGCTGGACCTTGAGGAGGGGACCAAACAAAAAAAGGTTGAATTTACTTCAACATGTCACTATACAAAAGCAATAATAATGTATATATTCAAATATGCTCAATGTGTGTTAGGGGAGCATTGAAAGTTACAGGTTTTTATTTTATAATAGAAAACACATAGTAAAAAAAAAACAAAGGAACAATACGTTCAGAAAGCAGTACCTCTGATACTGGAACATTCCCTGGAAGCAAGTGGACATTTAGTATTTTCAGTTTCTGTTCAATAGTTACTGGTCGAAGAAAGAGCAAAACCTGGCCATCAATGGGGAAGCCAAGTATTGTTTTAATCCAGACGAGTCCAAAACGACTGAGGTCTCTAATGTCAATGATCACATGAGTTTCTGTCACTTTGAGTGGCTGTATTATTTCTATATTACCACCAGTGAAATGTGCTACAGCCAAACCGTCCTTATTTTCCTCTGCAAAATACATTTAAGAATTTTGTTATTTGGTAAAAGAAAGGTATTGTTTTCCTGATTATACTGTGACTAACATTTTACATGAAAAGATCTCTCATCACACACCTTGCTAATTATTTACATACATATCTTCAATAGCCGCAGTTTCAAGAAATTTTACATTTTATTTATCAGTCACTGTTCCATAAATTTTGTGTAGTTGTTCAAGTCAACCACAGTGAAACATTAATATTTAGAATGTAGAAATCAACCTACCAGAAAATATCACACAGTGAGGAAGGTGCAGTTGTGAGACTGATTTTGCAGAACAGTCAACGCTGTACAAGGGTCCTGCAGGCTGCATCTGACCCAAACCATCTAACTGACGAGGATCCCATGAGACAACTCTATACAGCACCTCTCCTTCACCCTCCATCACAAACACAAGACTGGTCAGACTGCACTGAAACTGACCAGCATGTGCACACACAAACCTGAAAGACAGAATATTAATAACACTTATAAATAAACACTTAGTGTGTTATTAATTAATAACACATCATAACAGTCTTCTTATATCCTAACAATGTGAAAAAATACCTGATTGTATTGTCTTCATCCCCATTCAATTCTGGTGTGAATACTTCTACATCTTTTGAGAACTAAAGCAAAGAAATAAATGAAGAATCTTTTAAATAACATTTTGGAGGATAAAATATTTACAAAAATAGTTGTATGTTTACTAATATCTTAATCTTGTGCCAGTGCAAACCTTCGTTTAGTGTTAAAAACTACTGTCAGGACGTACTACAGACATGTAGTAAGTCAGCCACAGAACTTTCCACTCCCATTGACACTTTTTGGAATAGTGCTTTCACGCTAATTCGCCCTTATGGCCTTAAATGTTTACATATTACATCTCTCTAAGCATAATGTGATCTGAATCATTTATCATATACTGAAACCTCAAAAGGGGTTATCAATGTGATTATAAAATATTGTCATACTGTACCACTATTTGCAGTAGAATGGTTTTAGCTTAAAATTATCTCCAGATTTATAGTGATTTTAAGAAGAAAGAAAAGAAAAAAGAAAAAGAAAACTTAAGAATCTTCTCCATGACGGCTGCTACTCACTGAGTGTGCTGATGATTCAGCTTTTGACACAGAATCTGAGCTCTCTCCTACTGTCAGACAAAAATAGCAAGAGAAGGAAATAACTGGGGTTATTCAAAAAATAATATCTTTCAACGGAACTATTTTTTACACATACTAAAAGTATATATTTACTCATATGTTATATAAAACATTTCTGAGAAAAGTAAATCAGATCAAATCACATTATTATGTGAATAAGATGTGAATTAAAACAGCCACAAAGCTGATATACTTTTTGTGTCCATAATGGTTGTTTTAAATCTCTCATTCTGAAATCACTGAAACCAAAGCCATTGAATATTTATTTATGTACTATCTAGTATATAGCTGTATTGCAGGGGTCTTTATTATATAAAAAAAATCAATAATCTATTTGCTTACATCCACCCTCACTCTTTTCCCGCTTTGTCTTCAGCTTCTCTTCTGTAAATCTCTCCATGTATGGCTTGATCAACACTAATTTCCCCCAGCTAATGAAAAAAACATTTAACACTCATGATGAACATACCGCAAAATGATTACTTTCTGTATATCTACAGAAAATAACCTTCATAATGAACTTAAAGAAAAGGTTAAAGAAATATCTAATAAATAAATCTTACATGGTCAGAGTCCAACCCATGTTCTCCAGTGATGTCTTCAAGAACTGGGTGTGCTCCAACATGATCTGATCTCTGACATTTATACTGAAAAACATTTAAATAATTAACTACAGTCATTCTAAAACTATAAGAGCTTCTGGTTTACTGTGTTCAATGGCCGGGAAAAAAAAATATTGATTATGATGATCAATATTGGCAATGAAGTGGAAAAATTCTATTAAGATATATTAGTCAAGTCACATTTTCACTAGTAACAAAAAAAGGTTAACAATTTACAAAAAGATAATATTTGTTAACATTAGTTAACTACATTAATGGTCAGATATTGCTGTTACCTGAGTTCAATCAAACTGGGGCAGGCTTGAATGAGGGACAGAATTTCAGAGGCAACTGTTTCAGTCAGATGTGAATCCTGCAGACAGACTTTCTTCAAACCAGACACTGATTTCAGGAACTTCAACAGTCTTTCATGTTGCCCAGAACTTCTAAACACCACAAAAACCCACACAAATTTGTAAATGTGGCACAAACCTTTACATGCTTTTATTTGTTTAAAAATAAAATGTACAAAAAATTTAACTGATTATTGCTAATAAACACTTAATAATTTACTTACCGATCACGATCAAAATGAAAATTCTTTCATCATTTACTCACTCTCATTTTGCTGCAAACCAAGACTTCTGTTTATCTTCAAAACACAAATTTGTGTTTTAAAGATGAATGAAAGTCTTCTGGGTTTGCAACATTTTTTAGGTGAACTAGTCCTTTAATGACATTTTTTATTTTTAATGGCAAATGGCAAATGGCAACTGCACATGAGAACAAGCTTTCACTCACAAATTCCTCTGTGATTTCACCCAGTTGATGGTGGAAATAAATGAGCGAGGAGAGGTTAGAGTTAATTCTGTAGCTGATGATGTGAACACTGATGGGCAAAAAGACAACCTGAAGCATTCACAGATAAAAACATTAGTACAGGTTTATATTATACATCAGGTATAGGATGAAACTGTAATTTTGTATGTGACAAGTGATCGAGTTTCATACGTGATGTCTCCATTTCTGACTGACACAGAGATTCCTGAGAGGTATCCACTTAGTTTTCCATAGTTTTCAAGCTTCTTTATACTGGCAGATATATCATTTAATAAGTGCATTTTGTTATTAGATATTGCATTAAAACTGATTAAATATATTGAATGATTGAATATGGAAATAAGTATTTACAATGTTATTCTAAAATTAATAATAAATTAATTTACTTGAGGTTATTCAAAACCTTTCCTTCAGCAGCAGCTGAGACCAAACCAACAACATCATCTGAAATGTGATCCATCATCAACCTTTGAAAGTAAAAAACACAGTACAGTATATCAGATTTGATAGTCATTATACACATTATTTCATGTTTACATTTGCAGTGTTTCAGACCATGTATGTGAGAAGTTTTGAACATGCAAAAATGTGCAATTTTGCCTGAAGAGCCTGCATGTATATATACATTTCTTTTGTAACTATTCTTGATGGCAGAAAAAAATAATTTCCACTGAAATGCAAGTAACTCAATATGAACTTCTTCCTCACTGAACTGATCAAATTTTCTCAATACATCATATCAAATCAATATCACATGATAATGATTACTGTAGTATTGAACCTTATCCTCAATGCTGAATCACAGCTGTGCTGCTATTCAGTACTACAGCACTCTTGCTTGTGTGATATTTTTGCTTTGGTATTAAAAAAACATAAAATTTGACATCACAGTTAGAGCTCCAAGAGAAATGAATGTATTTGAATTGCCATAAATATAAATAATAATTGTGATAATTTATAATGTCATGTGTCAGAAAAGGCACAAAGTCTGAATTTCACTCACCACAGCTCTTTACAGAGGTACAGTTCAGGTAGGAGCATCTTCAGATTATCAGGAGTTACATGGAGTTTAATAGTTCTGATGTGTTCACAGCACTGTAAACAGTACTTCAACACCCAACAATCTGTCCTTTTCAGTGGCATATTAGACAGATCTATTAAAACCAAACCATCCAAAACTTTCCTAATGGAGCTCTTCTCATGAAGCTCGTAGAGACAATGGAGAATGAACAGCATGTGTTCATTTTGATATCTCTGTGAACACTGACTGATCCATTCCTTAAGCTGGGGTTCTATGTTGACAGAGACAGCCATATTGTGCTTTTCAGTGAATGATGGGATCCAT
This sequence comes from Spinibarbus caldwelli, assembly GCA_039654775.1. Classification (NCBI taxonomy): domain Eukaryota; kingdom Metazoa; phylum Chordata; class Actinopteri; order Cypriniformes; family Cyprinidae; genus Spinibarbus; species Spinibarbus caldwelli. The sequence continues at coordinate 28,922,167 of CM077234.1, read as the reverse complement.
TCTTTCTCACAGAAACCACAAAGAAACAGAATCACAGGCTGCAGCAGTTTTCCATGTGTTATATCTACATCTGCCATTGAAAAGTCTCTATCAGACCAACAGGATAAAGCCCATCCTCTCTCTACAGTGTGAAGCAGCTCCCTCACTTTCCTCCGAGTCTCTTCTTCATCCAGAAGAACATAGTACAGAGCAGTGAAGAACTCCTGAAAGCTGTGATGCATGAAAGTGAACACTGTCTCCTGACGGATTCTTCTCTTAGTGAGGAACCTGCACAGAAATGGATTGCCAGCAGGGTCTGAAACGGTTTCATTCACACTTTTCTCATCAAACAGCACTTGTTGTTCCAGCATCCCTCTCTCTGCCAGCTGACCCAGACTCCTCAGCAGGCTCGGGACAGACTGACTCAAACCCTGGCAGTGATGCTCCAGTAGAGTGGACACAAAGTCAGCGTAGATGGAGGTGGTGGTTTCTAATCCGCTTGTAACATTTGCACCAACTCTGAACATCTCACTGATGATCCGGCAGATAACAGGAACTGAGCAGGCAGTGAGGAGGGTTTTATTTGCTCTGACACAGTCATACTCTTTGCTGAAGAACTTCTGGAAGTACGTCTCCACCTTCTTCTCAGAGAAACCCATGATTTCAGTGAAATGTGCTTTACCTTTCAGCAGCCTGTTCACTGTGTTCTTAGTTCTGGTGGTGACCAGTAGCTTGGACTCAGGGATGAGGTATCTCCTCATAAGGCCACAAAGAATAACCCCAGGTGAGACTTTCTGAAGTGGATCAGTGTTTGTTGACATGTCATAAATGTCCTGTGTGAGTCTCAGTTCATCAAATCCATCAATGATGAAAAGCACCTTCTCTGGTGACTGCTGTAACATCTGTGAGATCTGATCTGATGTTAAACTACAGCTGTAGCTCAAGAGCTCAGTTAAGTTAATCTCCTCAGAAACATACATCAGCTCTTCACACCTCAGATAGAAAACTAGATAAAAACGACTATAAATTCCAAATGCCCAGCCTAATATGATCTTCTGTGCAATGAAGGATTTGCCACTGCCAGAGTCACCTTGGAGAATGACAGGCATCGTATCACATAAGTGAAACAACTGATCCACACTGATGTTGTTAGAGCGGCCATTTTCATTTTTCCGAATGATCACTGGTTCTTTACACAGGGCAGACAATGGCTCTTGTTCACCAGACAGTGAGCTCCACTCACTCTCATACTTCTGTTTGATTGACAGCTTATATTGACGAACCTGAGATCCTAACGGAAATGTATAAGTGTATTGCACTCAATCAACAGAAAACAACTTACTATTGCATTATACCCACTGGTTTTCAAAAATATTGTAAATCTTTAAAATATTCATATTAAAAATTAGCACAAAAAAATTTAACTATACCATCTTGTGTTTTGGTGGGATTCTCTAAAAGAATGATTTCCTCAATCTAGCTTTCAGTGCTTGAAAAGCAGAGTTTAAATCAAAAGCAGAGTTCTCATTTTTAAATCAAAATATGGGCCTACCTGTCATCCCAATCTGGCTGTGTGGAGTCCTTTCAAATATTGAGGGAACCTACAGGAAAAGCAGTTGAGAAAATGTAAATGTTTATCAAATTGAATCAACAGGAAATAACAAAATACTGCATTATACTTACTGCTTTTCAAAAATATTGTAAATCATTCAAATATTAATAATCAAATAAAAAATAATCTGTTCCATATATAGATTTTATAAATGAAATTGTTTTCTTTTTTCCAAATATAAACTATATCACATTGTGTTTTGGTAAGATTCCTGTAAGAACTCCGTAAGAAATTTACAAAATGTTCAATGTACATCGTCAGGCTCATCTGTTCTACAGTTCAGTGTCACTACATATCATCACATTTCAAATTCTACCACTACTTGAAAACACACTGAAATTCTCTTCCAAATTTTTTGGTATGTGTTTTTGATTTAAAATCATTATTCTAAAATCTTTGTGTAGTTCTTATGACTGTTAAGCAGGTCAAGTGCAAGAAGATGACAGTGGTATGACATCTCTTTGATTTTTGACAGTTACATCATATATGGTCATCAGTGAGTGTTTTCCCAACATATTAGGAAACAAAGGTCATGGATTGGCAGTTCACTCATATTAACAGATAGAATGCACTATAATTCAATAATTTAATAATTTAATTGCCTTAAAGTATATTCAGGAGTACTAGTTAAAGAGGTGGTTGATTGTGATTTAAATTTTTTAACTTAGTGTGTAATGTTGCTGTTTGAGCATAAACAATATCTGCAAAGTTACGACACTAAAGGTTCAATGCAAACGAACATATTGTCTTTTACTATTATGGCAGGTTAATGCCTACAATTACGGCTGGTAGGGACTACAATGAGCTACTTCCCAGGTTTGTGACATCACAAACCCTGAAACAAACTTATACCCCCCGGGAACATGTAATAAAGGGGGCGAGGCCTTGTTGCGCTGCTTTAGAGAAGAGGAAGAATTGTTGCCATACTGTCAAAACTAGGGGTGCATGAAAAAAATCTATTCATATATGAATTCATATATGAATAACCAATATTGATGATGTCATTGTTTACAATACAACTGGAGCACATGCATTGAGCTGAGAGGCGTGACATTTAGATGCGCACTAGAGGCGGGTTAGCAAATCACAACACACTGAGCCAGCTAACCAATCAGAGCCCACTGCGTATTTCTGAGGGAGGGGCTTCATAAAACTAGGAAATCATCAGAGCATTCAAAGGAGAAGGGACAGAGTGGTGCAGAATAAATGTAAATTATGTGTAAAATAATGCAGAACATTAACACATGTTAGACTGCACCACATAAACACAATCAAGCCAAGAAAAAAAACAGTCAACCACCCCTTTAAATTGTATCATCCATCAGTACTGTCCAAATAAAGTTCCAGTATCGATATGCCCACATTTGTGACATTTGCCATTTCAAAAGACATAGATACACATAATAATGATATAATGGTTAAAAATGAAGACACCTCATGTATATCATTGTGTCATTACACCAAACATGACAGAAAATCCCTTTTCACTTACAAATGAAAGGTTTCTTCTGAGTCGCCATCCTTGAAAAGAGTTAAAGTTCATGTCAGATAAACTGAAGATGAAGTATAAAGCAGTATGAACACAACCTAATAATGATTTATTAGCAAGTTTGAAATGAGCTTAAAGGGAAACTTTCCGTCATCATTTACTCTTATGACATAATATGTCTATTCTGGTAAATGTAGAAAAACAGCTTTCAGAAACAGAAGCACATTTTCTTCTATGGAAGATGATCATATTTAGGTTTTTAATAAATTCACATGCTGATTTATATGTATTGTCTTAGTTGTGTAAGGTAAATTTTTAAGAGTTATCATTGAATTTAACATGGACACTCAAATCAAATGATAAATGTAAACTGCACTGATAATTAACGGAAAAAGTTTCAATAAAATCTTAACAGTGAACTGGGAACAGTTTTGAAAGTTATTTACACCACAAAATAATAAAGTGCTTGATTGCCTATAGGCGTAACTGATGATTTTCCCATTGATAAACATTAAGGGGATTTCTCAGAATGAGCTAAGAGAAAGATTTTTTAATTACTGTTTGTAAAATCTATCTTTCTATAGATTCTTGACTTCCTCCTCATATATTCTGGTTCTGAAGTGTCACTGGGCTCATCGTCTGAATCTGATGACATGATGTGTTCTGCGAAAAAAGAATTTTCAAGAGAGACACAGGTCAGCTGAACTGAGAACTGAAGTGAAAATGTCCAGCTACAGCACAACCTGCTTTACTCAATCAAATTGAGTAGGATATCAAGTGTGATATTGAGGGCTATAAATGAATAAAAAGTGTTTAGTCTGACACAGTTTTCTTAATCCTGGTCCTGAGGATCCACAACACTGCACATTTTGTATGAGTGTTTCTCAATACTCAAGACTGATGCTTTCTTATTTCCTTGATCCTGCGTCCTCCAGCCCATGACCTTGATATTGATGAAAGTTAGCCATCATGAAGGACATCGCAATTATCTTATTGCACTGCGAGGAGGTGAAAAACTACACAGGTGTAACCCACATGGAAATCTTTCTTGTTTAAAAAACCAACACACATATGAATTCTCCTCCCCTTCACACCTGTCACAATAATTTTAAATAAACTATACATTTCACATATTAATACAAAATTTGTAGTTTTAAATTAGTGCTATCAATTTAACAGGGTTAATTTAATTAATTAGCCATGAAAAAAAAATCACGTTAAAAGGATTAACGCATTAAACGATCCTGCCCAGATGTGAGACTGATGCATACAACAGTTCAATAAATAAGAAGTTAATACTGTGCTATATTTTAGACACTATATTGTCTGTTTTTGCTCAATTTTGCCAACAAAAATATTACTTATAATGCTTTTTGTCATCGCATTTCATTCAGACTGTTCAGACATTCTGTGTTCGGATGAAAATCATGTTAGAACGTTAACATATTATAAGGATTAACAGGATGTTATCACAATATGGAAGCATTTTAATTTAGAGATGAGGTGGTCCGAGTGCTACACGTGTCATTCCTCCTCTTAACTACTCAGATTGGCTGGAGCTATTCATGTCATTTTTTAGAGCTCTCATATTAAAAGTCAGAATATGAGCCTACCTTGGTCTATGGAGAGTCCTTCAGGCCAATCATACTTTCCAGACAAAACTTGCTTAATAAAGAAAGAATGATGAGGGTTTAAGCAGTTAATGAAAATAAAGTAAACAGACGCACATAACGCTGGTTGAAAATAAAGAGCTTTTAAGTCCTTCTAGTTCACCACAGTCTCATTATAACAAACACACATTATAGGAAATGTCTTTTCACTTACACGACGAGATAACTGAGGTTTTTCCTTTTCTGTGTCTGGCCCTGTTCATAAAGAAGTGTTTAGAGTTCATGTCAGCTGGAATAAGACCATGAATACAATTTTATCTCATATTGATTTAGCAGAAGCAGTTTTGTGCCCAATATTTAATATCCTAGTAGAGACCTCATAATCATTAGTCTTAGGTCTCAATCTAAAGGGCACTGAATTTACAAAATAATATCCATTGTTAACAATTTTCAGGCCTTAGAGCCAGGAACTTTTATGGGTAAATTCATTGCAGAAACCATACCTCCTTGCTTCTTAACGCGTTGACCTTCCCAAATGTTCTTGAATCTTTCATTTGTAGGGTCACTTGGTTGATCATCTGGGCTTGATGTCTGTGTGATGTGCTCTGGAAAAAAAAAAAAAAAAAAAAAAAAACAATTATTATTCTGCATGCGCGGAAGCGATCTAAACAATGAGTGACGTACGCGCGACAGATCGCTTCCGAGCATGCGTCTACTATGCCAGAGCACCTTGACGCGTCACCTGCCCGCTGTTGTGAATGCACTCAAGACAGTTGGACATTGAGGTGCATGGATCAGAGGTAAAAAATTATATAAATACTGTTCACTTTCTTGCACAGACCGATTGTTTTGTGTCTTAAGACCTCAACGTATTGTCACGAGCCGCAGGGTTTAATTTGGTTTTATCTGTGTATGTTTTTTTTTTTACTCTCAAAGCCGTGGGTCCCATTGACTGCCATTATATTACTGACAGACTGCAATGGTTTGAGTTAAAAATCTTCATTTGTGTTCTACTGAAGAAACAAAGTCACCTACATCTTGGAGCAAGACGTTTTCATTTGAGACTGCTCAAACATTTTGTAAAACCCGTCTAAAATTGTATTTTAGTCTGGGACTAGCCTTAAATCTTGTCTGTGAAACCGGGTCTTCTCAACTAAGAAAATTAGCTCAACTCAATATTTTTGCCGATCCAACATTTGTTAATTGATTTTTTACAGTGTAGCCTACTTTTGTAAAGAAGCCAAAGAAAATCTTTAATCAAAACACTAAACTTAAATGATGCAAATTTAGAAACAGAATTCAAGCAGAATTAGTTCACTCACTATAAAGGTCCGCCATTGTGATTGATCGACTTTATCCTGTGTTTTAAGCAGAACTATTTGAATAGTGTTCTGGAGTTCATACTGCAGTACTGTGAGAAATGTAAATTACAGGAAGTAACAGATCCGACACACCCATAAATTACTATGTTAGAGATCGAAACTGAAAGGTACCCCCTACTGTCAGTAAGACGCTCTAACATGCATTACATCTCTTTTTTTTTCTTCTCTTTTCAATTAATTGTTGTAATCACTAACATTCATTATTTGATTTCATGAAATATGAAGCAGGCCAAGTAAAGTTTTACTGTAAAGCTGTACAGCACAAATACTAAACAGAATACATTATATTTAGTATTATATTAGGCTAAGTGCCCTTAAGAGCTATGTACATTTACAATAATCAGTTGATACAATGCACTTATTGTTACATGGTTTTACATTGTATTTATATTTGAAAATACTGTCTTGTAATTAAAACTGTAATTAATGTAGTAATTTATGTAGTTACATCTATAATTTCACTGTTCACTCTACCCTTAGACCTAACCATACCACCAAACATCCCCCTGTACCTCTATCCCACCTCAATAACAGCAATTCAACATTAACACAATAGATATTGTACGTAACAATTCATTATTTTATTACTGAGTACATAGCATTTAAAGACATAAAGTGGGACCAGAAAAGGAATGTCAAAATCCTACATATATAATTCCTCTTTTCCACAATTAATGGTTGAAGAAAATGAATGTCTCTGTTATCTGTCCCCATATGCCAGGTATATATTGGAAGTTCCGGCTGTGTTCCAATTTGGAACACTACTTAAAACATATACTAGGCCTACAGTGAAATATATTGTTGAAATTTAGTGACATTATATATATTGTTTAAATTATAAATTATTTTAATGAAAGCATGCATCAGTAGTTTTGTGAATGTATGTTCTTATTTTCACAGTGTTGGCAGATATTCATTGTCCCACCATCAGTGTTGTTAACATGACCACATGTTATTACAAAGTGTTACATCTGTCCCAAGCTGAAAACTTAGACGTTTGCCTGATTTTAGTAGCAACATAGCTTGCTAACATATCCCAAATCTTAAATTTAAAGACGACAAATCAGTAATTACAACAGGTAAAGTTTATTTCATGATCAGGCAGGAAAAAGAATGTATATAAAAAAGTATCCACCCAAAAATACTCCTTTAAAGTATCCTTGCTGTTATGTGAACTGCTGTTGTGTTCGGTGAAACACATTCTGCACATGACTGCTAGGTGGCAGTATAACAACATAAGTAACAAGATAAAAAGAAAAAAAAAGGAGATGAGGAGAGAGTTCTGATGGTTGCTGTGACTTGAGTTGTCTGGTGGTTTTGTTGTAATAAAATCCCCGTTGTTTAGAGTTAGCCCTGGCCTCGGTCCTTTTCATCAGCAACACCACAAATTGGCAACGAGGATAACCCGCCTGCAATGTTCCTTCCCTGCCCTGGGGAACCGTCTATGCCTTTCGACATGTGGTTGCGGACTAGCACAGTCTCAGTTGAATGGCCACTCCTGAAACCTGACTGTTTAGCATCCAGTTTGTTGTTCTGTGAAAGAAACAATGAGACCTGGTTGAAGACAACTCGTTCGAGTGTTTTCGCTATGAATGGAAGGAGAGAGACAGGTCTGTAGTTTTCTATAAGAGAAGTGTTTAATGTAGGTTTCTTGAGCAGTGGGGTTACCCGAGCCTGCTTGAACGCAGTGGGGAAAATGCCTGTGAGGAGAGATGTGTTGATGATGTGTGTGAGTGCTGGTAAGAGTGTGGGAGAGATTGCTTGGTGAAGGTGTGATGGGATTGGGTCTAGAGGACATGTTGTAGGATGGCTGGAGAGGAGAAGTTTGGATACCTCTGCCTCAGTGAGTGGACAGAAGAAGATGGGAGTTTTAGCAGTGGATGTGGTTGGTTGGAGGTCGTGTGTGTGTGTGGAGGAGAGAACTGACTGCTGATTGTTCTAGTTTTGCCTGTAAAAAAAAGTGTCAAAGTCATCAGCTGTTATAGAAGTGGTGGGAGGTGGTGGAGGGGGACAGAGGAGAGAATTAAATGTTCTGAAGAGATTACGCATGTCTGGAGCGCTGTTGATCTTGTCGTGGAAATGTGAGGATTTGGCAGTGTGGACTTCAGCAGAGAAAGATGAGAGCAAGGACTGATACCTACTCAGGTCCGACGGATCATTTGATTTGCTCCATTTTCTCTCTGCCGCTCTGAGTTTGGTCCGATGCTCACGAAGAACATCGGATAACCAGGGGTTAGAAGGGGCAACCCGTGCTGGCCTGGAGGAGAGAGGACAAATGTCGTCAAGACAAGAGGTTAAGGTCTGGCATAGAGTGTCAGTAGCTGCATTCACATCCAGAGATGAGAAATGGGTAGGTGAGGGAAGAGAGGAGGATACTACAGAGGAAAGATGTGAGGGAGAAAGGGAGCGAAGGTTTCGTCTAAAAGTAACCGGTAAGGGGGTTGATGGCACACGGGTATCAAAAAGTAATTTAAATGAAATGAAGAAATGGTCAGAGATATGTAGTGGTTGCACCAGAATGTTATCTGCAGTGCAATTGTGTGTGTAAATTAAATCAAGTTGGTTGCCTGATTTGTGCGTGCTAGAAGTGGTAAGGCGTTTCATCAAATGAAGCTAGGAGTGAATGGAAGTCTGTAGCATAAGGCTTGTCTAGATGAATGTTGAAATCGCCAAAGACTAAGAGTGGAGTGCCAACCTCCATGAAAGAGGACAGCAGCCCGTCCAGCTCCTCTAGGAAGGTGGCTAGAATTTGGCCAGGGGGATGGTAAATTACCACAATCTGGAGTTTTATAGGAGCTGTTACAGTAATCGCATGACATTCAAATGAGTTGTAATTGCATAGGGGAGAGTGGGTTGAGTATGTCCAATTCTTTGAAATTGATTCAATATTACTATTTTTCTTTTGGCAGACAGAGCCAATAAGACTCATTCGAGCAATGGCTAATATTTATAGTGATCTCTCCAAATCATTCATTCATGACATTCACTTGTCTACTGTTTCAAAGTCTTGTGTTAAGTGCTTGGGACAACATCAAAATATCTAGCATTTTAATTATACTATTAAACTACTCTATATAACACTGAATATAATGTATATTAGTCCTCATAATGACTGATTTCACCCCGTAGATTTATTGCATTATTTTACATTTGCATTGCAAGAAAAATGCAAAAACAACATTACAACAATAGACAATAAATTGTAAAAACATTAAATACAATTTTAAAATGTGTGATTACACACTGATTCATTCAGGTCCAACACAATTCTGTATTTTCAACCAAGCAGTTTGTGACACTATATTGCCTTTTGCTAGGTGGACCGGGATCACAATATCAGTAATTACGTGCAATATTCTTACTGGTAATTGCATTTAATTGTACTCTAACCATCATTAACAGTAATACATAAGTACATTGTGATTTCAGTGTGTGTTCACTGCAGAGCAACAGAAAAAAAAAAAAAAAAATGCCACAAATATTGCCACGAAATTCTGGTGGGATTGAATAGCCAAATCCTGAGGCTAACATCCCTTTGGATAGCAGTGAACTCCAAATCCCATGAAGCCCTGCAAATGACGTAACTGAATCAGTCTACCTACAGTCTCAAACTATGCATTTGTTTGACAAACTTCACATATACTGTTTTATTGTTTTTATTCAATTCCATAATTCATATTGCTGCATGGGCTGTGTAGTTCATTGCCTCATAAGAGATGTTAACTGACACAACTTTTTTCAATATATACATACATATTAAAGAAGCAGTGGTTCGAAAATGGCAAACACTGTTTAATATAAAGAACCATTCTCCTTGACATTGTGTTACAGTATATGTTTTTGTCATCACATATATCACAATGGTTAACCCTAAACCACTACATTCTGTTTCTTTCTTTTTCTTTCTTTCTTTCTTTATTTGTTTCTGTTGAAATCAAATCAACATGAAATCGAAATGGGTCATATTTATTCTAATTACACAAGTCCTATTGTGAACAATAAATAGTTGCATATTTTGTTCCAAAGAGAGAACAAAAACATTTGTATAAAATGGGCAAATTTACTAATTTGTACAGTCAGTGCATGGGGCGTCCACAAGAGTGACACAGGACTGGCAACTGCCACCCTAAAAATGAACCTTGCCACCCCAAAACAGAGCAATGGGATCGGAGTGCAATGTGGAGCGAGGAGAGGAGCAGTGTGATTTTGACAGAAGAACGTCTGATAATGTACAGATCACGCACACACAAAAACATAAACTGATAATCAACGTTGTCCTGTGATTCATCAATAAAGTTGCTTAGAAACAGAAAAGTTATAGCGGAAATTTCTTTGTTTTTAAGTAAATAAAAACCATAGCTCCACTATTAACAGAGAGACATTGCAGGCAGGATGTTCATTCGCACTCGCGCTCTCACAAATGCATTCAAATAAATGCAGTCTTACTGTGCTTTTCTATCTGTATCTGAATTATTGACTGAAAAACTGAAACAATGAAAATGTACTGTTATTTTCATCCTTCCAAACAAAATGTGCTGCAAAAAGCAACAATGACAGATTTAATTTTTTAATGCTGATAACCTAAGCTTGGCAAATCATTTAATGCACACCTACTTACTAAGAAAATATAGCATGACTCATTCATTAGATTTTTTTCTTCTTATCAGCTCTTACATTTTTACATTTTGCTGTAATCATTCTGTGAAAATCTTCTTTATTAATAAATTAATAAATAATCAAAAGTTTATTGGTTAAAAATAAACAAAGTTTTTTGTTTGTTTGTTTAACATATGTTTAGCATTTTAAATACTGCCCATCTTTGTCACATAGATGGGCAGCATTTTAATTAAATGTATTTAAAATACATATTTAATTACTTTTGAGTATTTTGTAAAAACAAATGTAATTTAATTTGTAATTAAATACTTTGAGAGACAGTATTTTGTATTTGAAATACTTAAAATCGTTAAAGGTGGGGTAAGTGATTTCTGGTAGCCAATGTTGATATTTCAAATCACCAAAACAAACACACCCCTACCCCAAAAGGATCTCACCCCTATTTTGATAGCTCTGCCCCACACATAAGTACACATCCCAAGCAACGATTAGTTCTGTGAAACAAAGCAAAACCAATGTTACACCGTGTCTACACTGGACGCGAGTGGTGCGGCGTGACAAAATACTATAGAACTCAATATAATTAGTGATGCTGTCTACACTGGATGCGGTGCGGCGCGACACGACACATCCCCGACAGAAAACTGCTGCTGCGTTCTATTTATGATGTATTCACACAAATTTCAAATGATTTTCAACTGTCGCTTTGTCGCGTCCAGTGTGACAACTGTTGTGTCCGGTGTAGACACGGTTTTACTCACCTATTGAGAAGAAACAAAGCAACTTGGTGTTCGATCGCAGGGCTTCCGCTCCTTAAGTTCTCTCCAGTGCTGGAAAGCTGATCCAATATTTACATGGGTCCTACTTCTTGCCTTATCGTAAGCCTTCTTTTGTTCCGCAGACGTTTTCCTCTTTTGTTTTTATCTACCATCTCTATCTTTCTGTTGTCGCTCGGCTCGGCTAATGTCTGTCCTGTGCACTGAGCGCTCTCTCCTCCACATCATGAGATGACACGCCCCTTACTGCTGATTGGCTACAGGTTTGTTTTGGTACTTAGCCCGACTCAGTTTTCTAAAGCGTTTTTGCAAAAATACATACCCCACCTTTAATCAAGTAGGTTATTTTATTCTCAGATAATGCAATATCTTTTTTCACCTTTGTTAATAATACTGCCAAATAGCCTATCACATTTTTTGGCTAGATTGAAGTGAATCATATGACATCCCTGTTGGATCCATAGGCAGAGTCTTAAAGGGTTAGTTCACCCAAAAATGAAAATTCTGTTGTTAATTAATCACCCTCATGTCATTCCAAACCTGTAAGACCTTTGCTCATCTTCAGAACATAAGTTAAGATATTTTTTGATGAAATCCGAGAGCTTTCTGTCCCTCTACAGTCAGCCATGCAACATACACATTCACGGCCCAGAACAGTAGGAAAGACATCGAGTAATCCATGTCATTAAGTAATCCAAATTTATGAAGCGACGTGAGTGCTTTGCTTGTGCAAAAAAATATAATTTACCACTTCATTTATGAAAGTATTATCTAAACACATGCGTCATGGTACTCTAGTGAACATTCACTCCTGTGCGTTGTGTTGACGTGAGTCTTCTATCACATGAACCCAACACAAATGTGCTGTGATGCTTTCGTGAACGCACAATGCAGATAAATATTTTCATAAATAAAGTTGTAAATTACAGGTGCATCTCAATAAATTAGAATGTCGTGAAAAAGTTCATTTATTTCAGTAATTCAACTCAAATTGTGAAACTTGTGTATTAAATAAATTCAATGCACACAGACTGAAGTAGTTTAAGTCTTTGGTTCTTTTAATTGTGATGATTTTGGCTCACATTTAACAAAAACCCAACATCAACAATCTCAACAAATTAGAATATGGTGACATGCCAATCAGCTAATCAACTCAAAACACCTGCAAAGGTTTCCTGAGCCTTCAAAATGGTCTCTCAGTTTGGTTCACTAGGCTACACAATCATGGGGAAGACTGCTGATCTGACAGTTGTCCAGAAGACAATCATTGACACCCTTCACAAGGAGGGTAAGCCACAAACATTCATTGCCAAAGAAGCTGGCTGTTCACAGAGTGCTGTATCCAAGCATGTTAACAGAAAGTTGAGTGGAAGGAAAAAGTGTGGAAGAAAAAGATGCACAACCACCCGAGAGAACCGCAGACTTATGAGGATTATCAAGCAAAATCGATTCAAGAATTTGGGCGAACTTCACAAGGAATGGACTGAGGCTGGGGTCAAGGCATCAAGAGCCACCACACAGACGTGTCAAGGAATTTTTCTACAGACAACGTCAGAGGCATCTTACCTGGGCTAAGGAGAAGAAGAACTGGACTGTTGCCCAGTGGTCCAAAGTCCTCTTTTCAGATGAGAGCAAGTTTTGTATTTCATTTGGAAACCAAGGTCCTAGAGTCTGGAGGAAGGGTGGAGAAGCTCATAGCCCAAGTTGCTTGAAGTCCAGTGTTAAGTTTCCACAGTCTGTGATGATTTGGGGTGCAATGTCATCTGCTGGTGTTGGTCCATTGTGTTTTTTGAAAACCAAAGTCACTGCACCCATTTACCAAGAAATTTTGGAGCACTTCATGCTTCCTTCTGCTGACCAGCTTTTTAAAGATGCTGATTTCATTTTCCAGCAGGATTTGGCACCTGCCCACACTGCCAAAAGCACCAAAAGTTGGTTAAATGACCATGGTGTTGGTGTGCTTGACTGGCCAGCAAACTCACCAGACATGAACCCCATAGAGAATCTATGGGGTATTGTCAAGAGGAAAATGAGAAACGAGACCAAAAAATGCAGATGAGCTGAAGGCCACTGTCAAAGAAACCTGGGCTTCCATACCACCTCAGCAGTGCCACAAACTGATCACCTCCATGCCACGCCGAATTGAGGCAGTAATTAAAGCAAAAGGAGCCCCTACCAAGTATTGAGTACATATACAGTAAATGAACATACTTTCCAGAAGGCCAACAATTCACTAAAAAAAAAAATTTATTGGTCTTATGAAGTATTCTAATTTGTTGAGATAGTGAATTGGTGGGTTTTTGTTAAATGTGAGCCAAAATCATCACAATTAAAAGAACCAAAGACTTAAACTTCAGTCTGTGTGCAATGAATTTAATACATGAGTTTCACAATTTGAGTTGAATTACTGAAATAAATTAACTTTTCCACAACATTCTAATTTATTGAGATGTACCTGTATGTTTGTTTCTTTTTTGTGGAAACAAAGCACTTTCGACGCTTAATAAGACTGAGGTTAAACTACTGGAGTCACAAGAAGTAGCCTACTTTAACAAACTATAAAAAATTCCCATGTCGCCTATTAATCTCTTTTTAGTGTCAATGTCTTAACAGCATGTAACGAAACCTAATCTTAATGTAATTGTGAGGAAACGAAAAAATGAGAGCCTGTAGATTAACTGTGAAGGACTCAGGGTGGTTTTGCTGGGAAAATCCAAGTGAAATTATCATTACAGTGTAATTTTAATGAATCTCATCTGTTGACATCGGTGAATCACACTGAAAAAGTAAAGTAAGGGATTACTGTTCATTTTTAGGTAATTTAATTACAGTTACTTATAAAGTACTTGCATTACACACTGTAAACAATTTCAACAGTTCTAAAATCAATATTGAATTTGAAATCTAAATTTACCATCTAAAGATAAAATTGAATGCAGCGTCTTTAACCCTCTGCACGCCAGCGCGTTCACTTTCAGTTTTTCCTGATTCACAGAGAAACCTTAAATACTCAGATACAGATAAGACTAAAATCAGTCGAATCTAAAAAGGGCCTACTTTTATTTGTGTATGCTGACAATAACAACAAAACATTGTGCTTTTTTAAAATAAACAAAACAAACAGGATGGCGCTTTCTGCCGTCTAGGTCTCCGTGAGCAACATTCTACGCTTCACAAACTCAGCGAATACTTGACACAGAGACATGAGAAATATGTCTATAAAAAGCTTGAAGTGTCTACTTTTAAATGAACGAATTCACATCGAAAACGAATATTATCTGATTATGTAATCTTTATGAAACTAAAGCGAGGTACAGTCTTTCCCATATCTGAAAGCTTGAAGTGTCTACTTTTCAATGAATGAATTCAAATCGAAAACGAATATTCCTGATTATGTAATCCGTATGAAAGTTAGGTACAGTCTTTCCCGTATCTGAAAGCTTGAAGTGTCTTTTAAATGAACGAATTCAAATTGAAAATGAATATTCATGATTATGTATTCCTTATGAAACTAAAGCAAGGTATCAGATACGTCTTTCCCGTATCTGAGCTCATTATATGCAGTCACCTGTGTGCAAACGCCCTCACCTAGATACAAAAAATAGATAAAAAAAAAATAAATAAATAATCAAGATTCATCAAAATTTCATAGTTTTTGAAAGAAGACCTGGTATGAGAAATAAGCTGGAATTTACCTACATTAGTTAACATGTTATTTTTACATAAACCTGTACAGATATTACTAGTTGGTCTTTTCCTGAACATCTTGCCAAACTGAAATGTATTGTTTAACATTTCTTAAGCTTTTTTGTTATTCAGATATTTTGCAGAGTATTTCTATTTGTTAACCAAAGGAGGTTACATTTTTAGCTTGTCGCCTTTTACAAGCTAAAAGGCTAAACTATTCTATGCTTGACTCAAATTGAAAGAATAAAGAGTTTAATTTCTATTAAGGTTTATAGGGATTTTAAGATTAATTAAGCATAATTAGCTATTTGAATAATTAAGTTACTTATTGAGTAACTAAATTACTTTTCAGACAGAGTAATTAGTAAAGTAATTTAAATACAATATTGATGATGTAATTAGTAATAGTAATTAATTACTTTTTGAAAGTAACTTACCCAACTCTGCTCGAGTCGTCGGTATGGTATTCGGTTTTTAACTGAAAATTGAGTGTTTAATCTTGTCATTTTACATTATTGACACACTATTTTCCTATTTTGATATTGGAAAGTTGCTTTGACACAATCTGTATCGTGAAAAGCGCTATATAAATAAAGGTGACTTGACTTGACTTGACTATGGCAATTCAGTTTCTCAGGACTGCTTAATTTTTGACAAGCTGATAAAGAAAAGAAAGGAGTGATAAAGAAACATGAAAAAATAAAGTGTAGACATGCTTGATTTTATTCAAGTAAACAAAAATTAGAAGAAATATGGATCAATATACTGGATATATTGTCAAGTGTTAGGGTTTATTATTGTATTACTTGTATTTTAATTAAATACATTTCTCATACCAGTATTTTGTATTTTGAATTAAATACATTTGATGAGCAAATTTGTAATTTGTAACTTACGTTCTGATGATGTACTTGCACCCATCTCTGGTCACAGACAGTCATAACCTAAACAAAAAGAAGAGAGGAGGGAAACGTTCTGGGGTGCAGAACAGAAGACAAAAGACAAACAAACAAAAAATGCATTAAAATGAGGATAGCTCGACCGTACTGTTAGCCACGATATTTAACTCATGGGAATTAAAATTTATACTGAACTGGAAATTATCTTGTGGACACCATACCGCACACAAACTGTCACAGCACTCAAATTAAATAATAATTTAATTATTATAGACTTATTTTAAGGGCTAAAGTACCGTATAGCTATATTTAGCAATATTCTAAATGCTGACATTAAAATTAAATGAACCCTCATCATAATTAAAGTCGTGACTACGACGACGACATCCATATCTCAAGTTACAGCAACAAAATGATATCGTGGTCAAAGTATAGCATCATGTTCTCACGAGTTAGGACTTGGGTGTGGCATGAACCGAACCCATCCCTTCTGCAGCTTTTGTGAGAAGCCGAAGAAATTCATTCATCAAAACATCAATCTCAAATAATTTTACAAACAACAAAAACGATCCGAATTTTAATGGTGAAAAAAATGTACTGAATTGTCAGTGGAAAAACACAAATAAACAGTTCACTCACTATGAGGTCCTTAATGAAGGATCGACTTCATCCTGCGTTTTAAAATGCAATAGATCTATTATTTGAATAGTGTTCCTATGGTCATTCTGCAGTACAATGAGAAATCCAAAGAACTACTCCAATTTTGCCGGTGTCCTGACATTGATCTGACACGCCTGCGGACCGCTGCGGAATGGCAAAGATGTGAAAGATACTCCTACTTGTGCCAGCAAGATGATGATGCAGTGTTATATCTGTCTTCATGCTAAAAAACCCTAATTCAGTAATTACAACAGACAAAGTTTGTTTCATGACCATGCAGGAATAAAAACATTAAAAATAAAAATAAAAAATAAATAAATCACAATTATAAATAATAATAATAATAATAATAATAATAATAATAATAAACTGCTTTATATTTACAAGAAAGAGGCTGTTAATGTGAATGTGCACACAGACTATGCCAGTTCAAACTTGCATTATAAGAAAAATATTCACAGTGGTTATAACTGCTCTCTTTACCCTTACAATAGGAATCAATCTGTTTGTGAATCTTATTCTCAACACCTAAACACACACACAAAAACAAAAGTCTAACAAAATTTGCCTAAAAAATAAAAAGTCCTTATTAATAAATTAAACATATCCTATTGCATAGAAAACTTTCAAACTTTCAGTACACAATCTCACGCAACGGAGCCTCTTGTATATCACAAAACACACCCATAGGTCAGCCTCAGCATATTACACACTAACCAAAATCATATTTAGGATTAAAGTTGCACAGGTTTTTACCAAACAAAATCATGTTTGCAAGATGCTCTGCTGCAACAAAGACCACTTCTGAGGAAAGACTTGTAATTGGTTTTGCCAAAGTGTGCCAGGTCTGAGCAATTAAATATTTGTGTATAGGGCTCTTAAAATATAACTGTACTTTATATTGCATTTATGATTAACTTTTTAATTTGTTGTATTTAATTACTGCTGATAAAAATTTAAAATACATTTTTTTTTTTACTGTGTAAATTCATGCAAACTTGTGAAGTTCATGCATAAATTAGGAAAACAGAAGCATCTGGATCTCTCTATATTGAAGCTGCCGTTTATGTCCCGAACTAAATGAAAGTTCTTTTCTGGGGTTTTCTCAGCATTACTTAGGTCTACTGGGTCCAGACTCCAGTTCATCTACTAGATAAAGCTTATTCTCTTTCAGCAGTCTGCAGAATTCTGCTTTAACAGAAGCTCCTCCAGAAGTCAAGAGCATCCAACAAGAGTCTTGTTTCCTTCTGTTGTGGTTTTGCAGCATAAACTTTACTGTACATTTCATCTGTAATCATGTCTTTGGTCCTCAGACCATCAGCAATCACCATCACTGATGAAACTCTCTAAATGAGTTCATCTCTGTGTTTTTTCACAAATTCACATTCTGAATGAAACAAAAAAAGATTAAAATTAATTCTCAGACAGGGTTGTTCGTGATAGAAAAAATTAGCTAAAAGAAATGTAATTAAGTTTATATCTGTGAGCAGGAGGTTCTACATCTTGGCCTGATATTATTAAAAAAAATAAAGACTTTCGTAAACTGAATAAATACCTTAACAATAACAACTAATATTTGTTAATATTTAATATTTTAATAAGAGTTCATATTTAATGGTACCTTTATTTAAATAGCATTGACATAAATAAAGACTTTACAGATCACAAAACTGAATTTAGTGCAATGGGATAGATAACATAGGCAATCATTTTTATAAAACAGGAAAAATAGATAAGAAGTTTAAAAAGTTTACATGTAAAAATCGACAATCATGCATTACATATAATTATTATAATATAGATAAACTGATTCAATTTGATTAAAAAAAAATGGCACCAAAATGGACAAAAGTAATAAAAACGTCCCAGGAGAATCAAACTAAATCTATTAGGGGTGTCACGATGAAATTGAAATGTGCAAATTAATGTAAAGTGTCAATTTGCATGACATATAGATAGCTGCACATTGCATCAGGTTTGTTTTACACCTTTTTGTCCAGCACTGAGCATTATAACCCGCTTTCACACACATTTCTGTTAAGCTTATGAACGTAATGGCCAATCAGGAGGCACTTAGGTTAGTCACTGCTGAAAACGTTGTGAGTTTTGTTGAGTGTGCATGTTCACTTACTGAATTCTGCATGCTTGCTAATTCTCTCATCATAAACAGCAGAGTACAAATATGATGTAAGAGAGAATGAGACTTGCATTGTCTTGATCTAGTGACCAAGGGTTTCCCCATGAAAGACGTCATCTTGATGGCAGTATATGTCTCTGTACAATCCCAATATATGCCTCCTTGTCAATGGTATCTTCACACATATGCCAGTCAGTCATGCCTGCACCCCATACCATGACAGACGTTTGCTTTTGCATCTGTCACTTATGAAAGTCTGGATGGTCCCTTTGGTCTTTGGGACTGAGAACTCGACATCCAATTTTCCCAGAAAAACTGTTGAGAAATTCTGGTTTGATTTAGGCTTTATTCAATGAAACTTGACTTGACCCTTGGTCTGTAAACTTTTTTTTTTTTTTTGAACATTTAAAATATGCAATGATTAATAATACATCTTGGTTCAACAAATAGTGTCACTGTTCAGTTTTGTCCTTTTGAAAAAAAGGCAAAATTTTTTACAGTGAATTGGTTATAGGAGCTTGTTAAAAAAGTTTTGCAGGTGCGCATTTAAAAAAGGGGTAACATTAACTATCGCTGTTAGGTCTCTTGATTTTGAGACTTATTTGGCACCTTTATGTATGAAGAGAGGACAATGAATTTAATGATGATCAAATTCACATCTTTGGAAGTTTTCCTCAGCTTTTTGTCTATACCATTCACACCATCCTTCTGTTCAATCTAGTGTCAATTTCACAGGCCTTGAACTTCTTAATATTTCCAACTGTCACAGTAACAAAATTTAAGATGCGTGATACTAATTAAGCAAAAGAGTTTGTTTGAAACATCACTATAATGCAATTAGTTGTATTTTGTTTCTAAGGGTATCAATCAACAAATCTGCCCAGACCATTTCAGAATATTTCTGTTGAATAAACAATAATTTATATCTTTTCTTTGCATCACTCAATACCAAATGCATGCAGACATATATATATGAGACAATTCCTTTTAATGTAATTAGTTTTCAGGAGGAATGGAGCATTTTATTAATGAGCTGTACGGGTACCAACAAATCTGTCCACGTCTCTGTACATGTATAATGAAACTGTAGCCACCATTTGCCTCAAACTGACTGAAGTTCCTCTCTGGTGTTTTCCCAGCATTACTGCAGTCCAATGGGTCCAGACTCCAGTTCATCTACTAGATAACATTCTTCCTTCTTCAGCAGTCTATAGAATTCTGCTTTTACAGCAGCTCCTTCAGACTCAAGAACATCCAACAAGAGTCTCATTCTCTTCTGTCGTGTTTCTGCAGCATGAATTTTACTGTACATTTCACCTGGAATCATGTCTTTAGTCCTCAGACCATCAACAATAGTCATCACCGATGAAACTCTCTGAATGAGTTCATCTCTGTGTTTTTTCACAAATCCACATTCTGATTGAAACAACCAAAACAAAAAAGATTACAATTACTTTTGTGTTTGTGTGTGATAGAATGCACCAACTGAAATGTAACTGCATGTACCTGTGAGCCTTTGGTGAGCAGGGGGTTCTACATCTTGACCTGATGATATTAAAAATAAATAGGTTTGATGACTGAAAAATCTGTAATAAATACCTTTCCAAAGTGACAACGTTAATATGCATGTACCATAAACATAACGATAACACTGAAGTACCGGTATTGACATTGATAAAGTCTTTACAGATCATAAAAATGAATTTAGAATGGGGTAGATAATATGGTTAACACGGGTTAAATCATTTTATAAAATGTATTGATCATCTAATAAGTGACAGAATTTTATAAATGTTTATTAGACTGTTAAAGATCCAATCATATGATTTTTATATTATTTCATAACTAGGGTTAAAATTGCACCCAACTTCACACAACAACATACTTATGTGTTACTAGTTAAGTCTGTAATTAATGTCATTCGTTACCTGTGAGAAGGATTCGCCGTGGTTCCCACACCTCCATTCCTTTAGTTTTATCCAAAAGACTCAGTCTGATTTCCTCAATGTTCACATCCACAAACACTTCAAATGTGGGATGATAGTTTGGACCATAATTGCGCTCAAAAGTCTCCATCTGAAACAAAGAACAGCAAAATGAAGGTCTGACAAAGCAAAAATAAACTACAGTGTAAATCCATTACATAGATTACTCATGGTGCAAATCATGCAAAAAACTCTGTTATCCATAAATCACAAAAACAAGCCAATTCTACACTGAGTTTTACTGAAAATAATTATAAATCTTACTGAAAACAAATATTTTATGTTTTTGCAATAATGCTTATGTCAAATATGATGTTACCACTGGCTGCACTGTAGATTCCTCTGGCTGACAGCACAAATGGTATTCTGTTCCCGGAGTAAGCGAACACTTTGAACTGGTTTTGATGTGCTTGCTCTCTGTGTGCTGGTACTTGACCTAGAGAGGAAGAGGCTGTGAATTTCAGATATGAAATCCAGAGGTAACTGACAGTAAAATGCTCCCCTCCAGCGCCATGACACAAGATTTCCTCAAATAATTACTTAATAGTTTAGGCTTTTCTTAACTGAAGAGAATTCATTTTTACACATGCTTTTAAAAAAATCATGGTTTTAACATTTTAAAGTTTAATTGGTTAGCAGTCATGTGTAAGGTCATTATGGAATCCTGAGTTTTCTTGTTTCACGTTTCACACTGCTTATACTTTACCCTGGCTTAACAATTAATCTTGGATATTCATGAACTGACAGTTCACATTGTACCTTCCTAAACCCTGTGTTAATGTTCTTATTTGCATATTTACTGTGTCAGTGTCGTTGACACAGCATGCGACCGGTTTACATAAAGGCTTTAGCATTGCACGTCCTCATATATTGCCTACTGTACTATCAGATTTTTCCTAAATGGACTTTTTGGACTAAAGATAAGAATAAAACAGTCTCTTCTTCACTCCAATTGACACATCTTGCATCACTATTTGACAGTGTTCCCTATGGACTGGCTGTTTATGAAACAGGTTTTCTGTGACTGTCTAAAGCACATGAATGTGAGGCACACGATTGCTAGTCGGCTGCTAAGCATCTAGTCATAGCATTCTAACACCACATCGTATCACACTGTTTGGCACTGCAATACAGGGTTAACACAGCAAAAGCAGTGCTAACTCTGTTCCAGAGCAGGGTTTTATAACCTTGTGTAAAAAGTGGTGTTAACTCCAGTTCTAAATTACGAGTGTGAAACATATATATTTGATACAGATCAGAGAGTGTTAAT
Organism: Spinibarbus caldwelli; assembly: GCA_039654775.1. Taxonomy (NCBI): domain Eukaryota; kingdom Metazoa; phylum Chordata; class Actinopteri; order Cypriniformes; family Cyprinidae; genus Spinibarbus; species Spinibarbus caldwelli. The sequence goes on along the minus strand of CM077234.1, from coordinate 28,900,064 downwards.
ATCAACCCACCCAAATACAAGACATATTTGCAATGTATGTGAAAGAGGTTTTCATAAAGGACAGTTTCATTATATTATTTGCTTTTATTTGAATAAATGTATAACAATACCTCTGACACTGAAACATTCAACGGGAGCAAATGGACATCCAGTATGTTTTCTCTCTGTCTCACAGTTATTGGCCGCAGAAAAAGAAGTACTTGGGAAATGACAGGGGAAGGAGAAAAGATCTTCCTTTTTATGAGCCCAAAGAGGGAGAGATCTCTGATGTCAACCATCACATGAGTTTCAGTCACTTTAAGAGGCTTCATTATTTCTACATTACCACCAGTGAAATGTGCTACAGCCAAACTGTCTTTGTTTTCCTCTGTAAAACATAAACAATTTACAAGTTATTCTTGACATTTACACATTTATTCAACAGGTTTTTACTGTTATAAAAATGAAAGCTTGTGTACTTTATACTGTATACATTTAAAAAGTTACATGTTAAAAATGATCATTGTACCATCCATTCATATATAATATGTAATAAACCTACCAGAGAGCATTTCACAGTGTGGAAGGTGCAGTCCTGAGACTGAACCATTAAAACAGTCAATGTTGTACAAATGTCCTGCGGGCCGCATCTGACCCAAACCATCTAACAGACCGGAATCCCATGAGTCAACTCTATACAGAACCTCTACTTCACCCTCCATCACAAACACAAGGTTAGTCAGACTGCACTGAAACTGACCAGCATGTGCACACACAAACCTGAAAGACATAATATTTTTATGTTATTAAATCATAATGGCATGCATCTTTTATTAGGCGATAATGCACAGTAAAGCTCAACAGATTAGGGGGTGTGGATCATGGTTTTAGTAAAATCATTCCAACCAAATCAGCAATAGCAACAGAGTGCTGCAGTGATGATGTATTTTTGTAGGCCAGCCCAGAGTTAGCATCACCCTAGTTCCCTCAACAAAAACACAATAGGATCCAAGAGGGTATTACTGATGTATTTTATATTGCAGAATAAATTGTAAGTAATATCTTGAGTGTGTTAAACACATTTCATTTCAGGCAATAAATGTTAATTTATTTTCTTTTTTTTGACTACAAAAATATATCACCCCTGCAGCGCTCTATTTCACCTAAACAGGAAAGAAGTCCAGAAAATTAAGGTCAACAAATTTAAATAAACCCTGTTGGGGCAAAAATACAGTAAATGTGAAACTTCAATAAGTACAATATTGTGCGTTATGGTTGTTACACAAAAAAGACAAAAAGTATTATAAAAGCAACACAAATTTTCATACATATACAGTATTCATGCATATAATTTTTGTTCATATATTCCAGATCTTCTGAAGAGATTCAGAAACTATCTGCTGCAACTATCTGGTCAAACGTCAGTCTTCATTCAGCATTCAATCAGCGTGTCTCATTCAGTTACAACAGTCAGCACGATAAAACTCTTTAGATATTCCTATATTCACATAATCATGTATAATCTGAACAAAGTTCTGTGCTTTTGTTTGAAAGGACTGTATTTTGTTTAAGTTTATTGGTGATTATGAAATGTGTGGTGCTCGCTAGTGATGAGAGAAACAAAGGTTTTCAAAATTCATTTTGAACCAACTGCTTCGCAAACTTCACTGTTTCGAATCGGTCAAAACGCAATACGCTGGTGATGCCTTCTTTACAAAATGGTGTAAATGCAACAAAAACTCAGCCAAAACATAAATTAGACAAATATATTATTTTTAGCATTGATAATAATACTAAGTATTACTTGAGCATCAAATCAGCATATTAGAATGATTTCTGAAGGATCATGTGACACTGAAGACTGGAGTTATGGCTGCTGAAGATTCTACTTTGCTATCACCGGAATAAATACTTTTTTTTTTTTTTAAATATATTGTATTAGAAAAAAGTAATTAATTAAATTATTCTTTATTTTATCCATTTTAGCACACTTTTTTTGCAGTTTTTAATACCTGTATGTTTTCTTGTCTTTGTCATCTCCCTGAAGTAGTTCAGGTGTAAAAACTTCTGCATCTTCTGAGTACTGAAGTAAAGAAAAGAATGAAGAGAAAGGTTTATCCTCCAAATTATGTTGTTATTTAAAATAATACATTTCTGTAAACATTCTGAATATTTAAGTAAAATACCAGTGTTTGCAAGGAACTAAAGAAATAATGTTAAAATTTTGGGTAAAATATTTGGGGGAAAAAAAGAAAAAATATGAAATGAGCATAAAAAAAGAATTAATGAAATTAATGTTAAAGAAAGAAAGAAAGAAAGAAAGAAAGAAAAAGAAAAAGAAAGGACAGAAACAGCTGCTACTCACTGATTGTTCAGTAAATGATTGAGCTTTTAATGATGAATCAGTCACAGAATCTGAACTCTCTTCTACTGTCAGACAAAACACAATTCTGGGTTTAAAAATGTTTATCTCAAAACCACACATTAAATTGAGATAATATTCTGTGTGTACTGGCACCTGAAGTTTTTAAATGAACAGACAACAGGGTTCATAATTGGTAAATTGGTAAAAATTGGTTTGGTAAATAAAGTAAATTAAAAATGAAAACTAAGTTTTTTTTTTTTTTTCTTAAAGTTTTCAGTGTTTTATTTTATTTTATTTTTTTTTTATATAATTTGATTTAAGCACAGTGAGTTACAATGAGTTGTGTAAGGAACAAATGAAACAGATCCAGCAAGGGTTCTGGAATTACATACTAAAAGACAAGCAGTAAACATTTTGCTTACTTTTCTTCTCACTCTTTTCTCCATTCGTCTTCAGCTCCTGCTCTGTAAATCTTCTCCTGTCTGGTTGAATCAATACTGTTTTCCCCCAGCTAATGAGAATAACATTCGACACTGATAATGAACATACTGCAAAATTATTAAATATCCTGAAAGAAAGAAAATGCTATCTATCTAATGAATAAGGCTTACACAGTCAGAGTCCAACCCATCTGCTTCAATGATTCCTTCAGGGACTGGATTTGCACCATGAATGGAGATCTAAAATGTACACTGGGGAAAAAAATTAAAATGAACTACATTCATTCTAAAACAGCAAGAGCTTTTGGTTCATTGTGTTCAATGGTTAGCAAAAAAAAACATTTAAAACCACCACTTAAGCCAAATTTTCATAAGAAAACTGAAAAAAAAAAAAAAAAAAAAACCTACTGGAATGCTCTGATTTTGTTGTTACCTGAGTTCAATTAGGCTGGGACAGGCCTGAATGAGGGATAAGATTTTAGGGCCAAATGTAGTCAGATCTGAAACCTGCAGACAGACTTTCTTTAAACCAGACACTGATTGCAGGAATGCCAACAGTCCCGTTTCCACAAGACCACTAAAAAAACACAAAGTCCACAAGAATTTGTACTTGTAACATGCTTAATCTAAAACACAAAATTAAATATCTACAAGATTTCTAAGAATAAAAATAAAATTAAATAAACTGATTTTCTCTCATTAGAATTCATACTCAGATGATGATGTAAAAAGCAAACAAACAATTTTTTTTTTAATTTTATTTTAATTGCCTTCTAAAATGCTTGCATGATGGCAAATGACAGCAACTTAAAAGACAGCAATTCCATTATATACTGTATATATTATAAGGGGGTATATCTGAAAATAGAAAGAATGAAGCTTCCACTCACAAAAGATTAAACATGCACAATGCCGGCTTGTTCTGTGATTTTATCCAGTTGATGGTGGAAACCACTGAGATTGGACAGGTTATAGTTAATTCCGTCTTTAATGATGTCGCTATCTTTGACATGCTAACAGACAACCTAAAGCAGCCAGAAATAAAAAATAATTTACTGAAAATCAAGTGTTAGGATGAGACTACACTTTTGCACGTGACAAGTGATATAAATGATTCAGATTCTTACGTGATGTCTTCATCTCTGACTGACAGAGTGATCTCTGGGTATAACAGACTTCCACTGTTTTCAAGCTCCTTTATACTGGCAATTTAAAAAAGGCATATTATTTAGTAATTGCATTAGTGTGATTAGTAATTAAATTATTAGATCTTACAAAAAAATTATTTCAAAATTACATCAATTTATTCAGAATCTTTCCTTTACCAGCAGATGAAATCAAACCAACAACATCATCTAGAATGCAATCCATCATCAACCTTTGAAAAGTAAAAAGAGCATAGTATCAGATTTAATAATCCTTATACAAGTGCTAATTCTGAATGACTGAAATTAATTCTGAATGATTAAGGTGCGAGCAGTTTTGAACAGAGCTGTGCAATTTTGCCTGGGGAGAACGAGCCTGATTTCTGCAAATTAGAGAGTCAACATTTTCTCTTAGTCCAGGAAGCCTCACTACATAGATATTCTCTATGACAGTGGAGTAAGCAGGGTGTGGGAAAAAAAGAATGGAGCCCAAACACGTGAAAAGGCTTTTGCGCCCTCCTGGTATTTTTTTATTTTTTTTTTATTTATTTTTTTTGCATATTTGCCACGTTTAAAAGATTCAGATCATCAAACAAATTTTAATATAACACAAAGATAATGCAAGTAAATACAAAATGCAGTTTTTAAATGATATGTTTTATTAAGGGAAAAAAGCTGTCCAAACCTACCTGGCCCTACGTGAAAAATTAATTGCCCCCTCCTGTTAAATCATGAAAAAACTGTGATTAACCAGATTATTTTAGAAAACTGGGTTAAATTTCACTAGTCACACCCAGACCTGATTACTGACAGACCTGTTGAATCAAGAAATCACTTAAATAGAACCTGTTTGACAAAGTGAAGCATGCTTAAAGAGCAACACATCATGCCGCGATCTAAAGAAATTCAAGAACAGATGAGAAACAAAATAGCTGACATGTATCAGTCTGGAAAGGGTTATAAAGCCATTTCTAAGGCTTTGGGACTCCAGTGAACCATGGTCAGAGCCATTATCCACAAATGGAGAAAACTTGGAACAGTGGTGAACCTTCCCAGGAGTGGCTGGCCTACCAAAATTACTCCAAGAGCGCAATGACGACTCATCCAGGAGGTCATAATAGAACCCAGAACAACATCTAAAGAACTACAGGCCTCACTTGCCTCAATTAAGGTCAGTGTTCATGATTCAACAATAAGAAAGAGACTGGGCAAAAACGGCATTCATGGGAGAGTTCCAACGCAAAAGCCACTGCTGACCAAAAAGAACACAAAGGCTCGTCTCACATTTGCCAAAAAATATCTTGATTATCCCCAAGAATTTTGGGTAAATATTCTGTGGACTGATGCAACAAAAGTTGAACTTTTTGGAAGGTGTGTGTCCCGTTACATCTGGCGTAAAATCAACACAGCATTTCATAAAAAGAACATCATACCAACAGTCAAACATGGTGGTGGTAGTGTGATGGTCTGGGGCTGCTTTGCAACTTCAGGACCTGAATGACTTGCCATAATTGATGGAACCATGAATTCTGCACTCTATCCTGAAGAAAATCTTGAAGGAGAATGTCCAGTCATCAGTTTGTGACCTCAAGCTCAAGTGCACTTGGGTTATGCAGCAGGACAATGATCCCAAACACACCAATTACTTTTTCACGTAGTGCCAGGTAGGTTTGGACAGCTTTTTTCCCTTAAAAAAATTAAATCATTATTTCAAAACTGCATTTTGTATTTACTCGGGTTATCTTTGTGTAAAATTAAAATTTGTTTGATCTGAATCATTCAAGTGTGACAAATATGCAAAAACATAAAAAAAAAAAAACTTTTTCACCAAACACCAATGACTTGTACTTAGTCATTTTAGACACTTTCAAAACTGTTGCAACAGAGATGGAAATACAATTTTTAAATACATGAATAATGTTTCCACAGTTTTGGAAGTGCCTTTTTCTGTTCTAAAGAAGGGGGTGTCCCAATACTTTTGTCACTTTACCAAGTCATTGGTGTTTGGTAAAGAGTTTTTGGCTCAAGGTCTGCATTTAAAGTCACACCAGAGGTTCAGCTTGGATTAGGACTTGGCTTTCTGCAGATCAGTCAAGTTCTTCCACACTGACTAAATCAATCATTTCTTTTTGAACCTCGTCTCATACACAGAAGCATTGTCATTGGAAATTTGGCCAGTTTGCATATTTTATATATATATATATATATATATACACACACACACATACATACATACATACATACATACATACAGGTGTGTATATATACACACACACACACACACACACACAGGTATATATATGTGTGTGTATATATATCACACACATATATGAGGGGCCGTACAAGCCATAATTCATTCTGGCACTCTCACACACATACATTCTCCTTTCACACACATACATTCTCCTTTCACACACATACATTTTTGCTTTCACACACATACATTCTCCTTTCACACACATACATTCTCCTTTCACACACATACATTCTCCTTTCACATGCATATATTTTTGCTTTCACACACATACATTCTCCTTTCACACACATACATTCTCCTTTCACATGCATATATTTTTGCTTTCACACACATACATTCTCCTTTCACACACATACATTCTCCTTTCACATGCATATATTTTTGCTTTCACACACATACATTCTCCTTTCACACACATACATTCTCCTTTCACATGCATATATTTTTGCTTTCACACACATACATTCTCCTTTCACATACATATATTTTTGCTTTCACACACATACATTCTCCTTTCACATACATAGAATGTATGTCTGAAGAAAATATATGTTTGTAAGAGAAGAATGTGTGTGTGTGAGAGGAGAGTGTGTGTGTGTGAGAGGAGAGTGTGTGTGTGAGAGAGAGAGTATAGTGGAAACGGAAGGAGTATAGTGGAAACGGAAGGCAGGTAGCAAGCAGTGTTGCCAAGTCCGCGGTTTTCCCGCGGAATAGGGCTACTTTAACTCTCTTTCCTCGGGATGTTTTCATGTCCGCGGGTTGAGGCGACCCCAATAATGTGATATTTAGCCCCTGGAATGCGACTTTTACTAGGGGAACCCCGCCAAAAAAATGTGTATTTTACCCCCGAATACGAATTTTACCAGGGGATCCCCCCTGAAAAGCAATTGGGCTACTTTTGCGTTAGTTTTGAGTAGCAATTGGGCGGGTTTTGCTGTGAAAACCTGGCAACCCTGGTAGCAAGCACACTCGACTCGGGCCGATTCTGGCCGAAATGCGGCACTGTCGACTCAGTCTCGGCATCGGTGAGAAGATAATGGGCCAGAGCCGAGCCGACTCTACAAAGCACTTCTGGCTTTTTCTCTATGGGTCAATCTCGGCGGAAAGCTGTTGTATGTGCGGCAGGTCCGCTCTCGGTGCAGGTGTGTGTAACTGCGTTCGGCTCGAGTTCTTCTGATCACAGACGGGCCGCTGATAGAAGAATGAAGGAACTCAGCTGACTCAGAAAAAGATTTCTCGGTTAACTTTAAATCCTGAGGAGCGTTCGGCGGCACAGTTCTCAAGAGGAATACTTCAGCTGCTAAAGGTAAGTTATTTAAATTATTTAATGCGCAATCTAGTGTTGTTTGATGTTTTAAATGTCACGAAGAGTTTTTCGATGGTTCCTATTAGGAGTTTGCAATGATAACATAACGTCAGAAAAACCATTCGGTTCCGGAGATAATATGATGAGTAGGCTACGGTCTCTTTAGAATAACAATAAGTAATTTTTTAATATAAAAACGATGTGCTGTATCCAGTGCACGATAATGTTAATGAAATTATAACGAGTTAAATTCCATTGTTTGCTAGAATTCATTCGATTCGTCTTTTTCAACGAGTGCTATTGAATCATAGGAGCAGGGTTGCCAGGTTTTCACAGCAAAACCCGCCCAATTGCTACTCAAAACTAGCCCAAAACTAGATCCAAAGACTTAAACTACTTCAGTCTGTGTGCATTGAATTTATTTTACACACGAGTTTCACAATTTGAGTTGAATTACTGAAATAAATGAACTTTTCCACGACATTCTAATTCATTGAGATGCACCTGTATATGCCATATGATGTGATAAAAATCAT
>CM077234.1:28722036-28887036 GCA_039654775.1 Spinibarbus caldwelli | reverse complement strand
TGTAAATGAATGTTTAGCACAGCTTAAAGAGTATTTCCTGTGTGGAAAAAAATAGAACACCCCAACATTTAACATTAAATGTCAAAAGTTAACTTCAGGTGTACAAATTAATAGCACTGTTGAAAATAAAATCTCAAGTCCTCAGTGTCTCATAGTGTCATTATACCAAACACACATGACAGAAAATTTTTCACTTACAGTATTATCACTTTCAGTCCTTCTTACTGTCATGGTGGACGTAGTCATTAACTCAGTACGCCGTACTTGAAAAAAATCAGAGTTCATGTCAGATGTACCTAAATTGAAGCATGAAGGAATATGAAGACAGTCTATACTCACTTAGGAACAATTTTAAAATGAGCTTTATGGTTCAATTTAATTGCTTAATTTTGATCACTGTATGTGCGGACTTAAATAATGAATAACAACTATTAATTTTTACTGTCAGCCAGACTGTAGTACTGTTGTGAAGTGTATACTGCAGTATTCTATTAAAGTGATTTATGAACAAAACAATGCTCTACTCTCGCCAATGCAGAAAATGTTTTTTCTTTTTTTTTGCAGAAACAGAAACACATCCTTACTTCTATGGAACATCTGATGGTTATTATACTTGGGTTTTAAATGATCTTACATTGTGATTTATGCGTCTTCAGGCTTCTATCGAATACTGCAACACTCCCAGGTTTAACTTTTGATTGTAATATTTGCATAATGAACTCTGGAAAAAAAAAAAAAGGAATTATTCATGACACAGGATGAACTGAGAACATCTGTGAAAAATGTCAAGATACAGCAAATGTCTCAACGGAGGTAAAATGAGTGTGCAAAACAATGCTGCTTGTTTGAGCATCCTGAACAGCCAAACATCCAGACCACGCTAGACCAGATAAGACCACAACTAGACCAGCCAAACATTTTCACATTTCTGTTTATCAGGGTAAACATCTATAGGTAGCTGGGAGACCACAGAAAAAATATTTTTTCTTCTCTCCAAAAACAAATGAAACAAAAATCCACTATTGCATTTCCACAACTTTTCAAAAGAGGATAAAAATGTCTAACCTCTTTGTAGAAAATCAGTTTAAATTTATGAATAATATAAGGTTCATGATTAAATGGATGGTTCATCCAAAAAAGAAATCTAGTTATTATTTAACCACCTTATGGTGTTTTAATGCCATATACCATCTTTGTTTTTCGGACCACAGTAGGAGAAATTTTTATTTTTATTTTTTTATTTACTATTAATTTTTCTGAGTTCTGAAAAAGAAAAAAAGGACAGTAGAGAAACACCAGTGTGAGTAAATGACTGAGTGTTCATTTTTGGGGGACCTATTCCTTTTAACATTACTTAACATAACTTTAACACAACTTTTAAGTGCATGAATGGAGAGAAAAATAAACAGTACAAAAAAATATTACTGTAAGTTACATTTAATTAACTTTAACCATTACAATATTGATGCCATTTCATAAATACTTTTATTTTTTCTTTAAAAAACATTAATTACAAAAGAAATTGGGATTTCTCAGCTCTGTTCCATTTGCTTTAATGACAGCAGCACTCAAGCTGCATGAACTCCACAAGCTTGTTTAAAACTGATGATGATCCACATTATCGGGTAAAATATAAGCGCAACAGAAACAACGTTATTATATTTCTATAGTCTTTGGTAACGTTACTTAACATTATAACTTATCTACTCACTGTCAGCGTTCAGACCATCCATCTCTAGGGCGTTGTTGAACTAAACACAGCTGAATTATCATAAAGTTCATGTGAAAATCAGGCTAAACATTAGAACAAAGTTTTGTCAGTTTCGTCTGTTGTTAACGGATGTAGAGAGTAACAGGATGTTATCACTAGTGTTATCACTCTTTCGAAAGCTTCGAAACATTTGTGAATCATTTCGAAACTGTGATTCGGAGCAGGTATCAATCTGCCAAAGTCACTTGAAGGCGTTTTGGAACGTGGTTCGTCGCTTTTTTAACAGTTTTATACATTTGTAGACGTTTTAATGACCAATTTGTATAAACTGAATAAAATTATTTGTACAGTTTAATATATTAACACATACAGACACTTCATATTCAATCGTATTACATGATTAGATTGCATTTAACAGAGTACATAAAAAAAAAGATAAAAAAATAAAATAAAAACATTTTCCATTGATTTGTAAAGTGTTTTTCTGCATGTTTTGGCTGAGTTTTCGATGCACTTACACCGTTTTGACCAGCAGGCGTCACCAGCGTGTAGCGTTTCGAAACAGTGAATCATTTTGATTCAATTGATTCAAAGTTTTATGGAAGTCTTTTTAAGTCAAAAAAAAAAAAAAAAAAAACTTTAAATAAAAAACACAAAAGGCTAAGAGCATCACCAACGTGCATTATATTAGTAACAAATCATCTAAGCTTTAAATTTTAAAGTTAATAAGTTTTAAGTTATTAACAGTAATCACTTATAAAAGTATAGGCTAAATCTAGATATCTTAAAATCACTCCAAAACATTTGAACAAAGATTTTAATCACTGTACATCAAATAAGAGCATACATTAAAGGAATAAAGTAGGTATTGTTACATTTACATTTAGCAGATGCTTTTATCCAAAGCGATGTATCTAAAGAGTTTTCACCTTTATATGAAAATTCTTTTCAGGATTCGTATACAGCAAAAGCACACATAGCATACGTGAAGACGCCTCTGAGTGAATAGGTTTTTATTATTATTATTATTATTATCCTAATAGAGAGGATAATGAATTATGAATGTGATGACCAATACAATGTACACCACGACCTTGATTAGGGTGAAGTCAGCTAAAATGGGCTATTGGGTAAAATGGGCCAAATAAGGTTGTAGCATCATATCTCTTTAAATTTTTACAGAAAATCACAATAACTGATCTTGCATTGTTGCTTCAACACTTGTTGACATGTAACAACAATTTTTATTAGTCTGAGTTTTTTAAGGCGGGCAGGGCAGAGTGTTACATGAAGCTTGTCAGAGAAATTGTAAGGTAATTGAGCCTGACATAGAAAATTTTTATAAGGGTACTAAAGCAATTATAAGTAAGCTTACCAACAAAGCAAAGGTTTATGAACAATGTTTTGACATGCTCTTTCAAAAAAAAAAAAAAAAAAAAAAAGTTTAATTCATAAAAGAAACTTAGATTTTTGTGAAAAAGGCCATTTTAGGTAGAAATGGCTGGTTAAGCTAAAATTGGCCACAATTTTCAGCTAAAATGGGCTGCATATACACACACACACTTTTAGACAGAAATTGAGGGTGAAAGTAGGTTTACAGGCCTACATATGTATACATACAAAATCTTAATCTTTAAAGAAAAAAAAAAAAAACAAGAAAAAACAGTACTGTTTTTCATCGGGTTTTTGAATATAGCCAAACCGTCATATGATCATCATGGCATTCGAGGATTGGAAAAGCTTTGAGGGGGACACACTCATTTAAGCAAATTCAACAGAAATATAATAATTGTTTTTAAAAACAGTAAGTTATAACATAAAACAGGAAATATTTTAGATACAGCTCTCTTTCAGTGTTGTATTAAATGGGCAAATTAGAGTAAACTGTTCCTGTTTTCTGTGAAGCACATGATTTAGTCATTTTGCTGAAGAACATGATCATCAGGATTTACACAAATCTGTGGATTTCATGCCAAATAGATAATTAAGAGATAATTAATTAATAATATTAATTAATAGATAATAAAAAATAATTAAGAAAAAAAGCATCTGGATCTCAGTCATTACATGAATATTACATGCTTTATGTCTCAATCTGACTGAAATTTCTCAGCATTACTGTAGTCAGCTGGTCCAGACTCCAGTTCATCTACTAGATAAGGTTCATTCTCCTTCAGCAGTCTGTAGAATTCTGCTTTTACAGCAGCTCCTCCAGCCTTAAGAACATTCAACAAGAGTCTCATTTTCTCCTGTGGTGTTTCTGCAGCATGAACTCTATTGTACATTTCACTTGGAATCATGTCTTTGGTCCTCAGACCATCAGCAATAGTCATCCCCGATGAAACTCTCTCAATGAGTTTATCTCTGTGTTTGTTCACAAATTCAGTTTCTGATGGAAAACAAAATAAGATTTAAAGTTACTCTTTCAAGTTACTTCAAGTTACTTTTCAAGAATATGTGTGAAAGAGGGTTCCAGCAGGTTTTACGAAGGTCAATTTAAGAGTTTTTTAAAGATCTTTTTAAGACCAAGTAAAGAAAATTAAAGGGAACACAACACATCATAGATTCTCTATATGTAAATGTATAGGGAACAGAAAATTATTAGTATTAATGTATTAGCAACTTATAACAGGCCCAGAAAAATCATCTTAATTCAATGGGAAATGTTTTCATACCTCATTGACATACCTGTATTTGTTGTTTTAAGCATAAACTCACTTAATTTTGTTCAATCTTTTAGAAAACAAGACAAAAATATTGTGGAAGGTATTCTTTTTTGCAGTGCATGCAACATTTTATGCCATTATTTTATGAATTTAAGACTTTTTTCTCTGATTTAAAGGGATAGTTCTTAGTGAACTAAGACCCTTTTAAGATATTAATTTGTGTAAGGACAAATTAAGACATTTAGTCATAAGACCCACAGAAACCCTGGAAAGAATCAAAGGAATAAAAATCCAAATGAAATGTTGTGCATTCAGTGCATTGAAGTCAAACCTGTGATCCTTCTTTGAGCAGGAGGTTCTACACCTTGACTTGGTGCTAGTAATAAAAACATACATAGGAGATGACTGAGAAATACCTGTCATAAACATTTTAAAGTTATTTCAGAGGTATCTGTTTGTTACATCATGACATAACAAATACTGTTTCTGTGTCCAAGCCTACAATCCATTTCAAGTGTTAATGCTGGGATGTAACCTTTGGACTGTTCATGCGAATTAACCATAAAAAAAGATGAACCATGACTTCTTCAATATGGAAATTGTTCTAGCTTTATTAGTTGTGTTTGGTTTGAATTTATCTGTTTAGTGTAAGATTATCTGTTTAATGATGTGACTCTTAACAGAGATCATTGTTGTGTGTCAGATTTTATAATATTGCTGATCACAAAATAAATGCATAATCCGATTCTTATTTATTTAGACACTGTATTGCTTCCTTAAAGTATAGTTGGCTACTTTTTGTTAGTACCTTGTGTAACTATTTTTAGGGATTTTTTTTTTTTTTTTTTTTTTACCAGAGTCATGAGTTACCTGTAAGGAGGATTCGCCGTCTGTTCCACACTTCCTTCCCATCTACATTTTTGTCCAAAACACCCAAACTGACCTCCTTGATGTTGACATCCAGAAACACTTCAAACGTGGGATGATAGTTTTGTCCAAAATTATTACACTCAAAAATCTCACTCTGAAAAAAGAACACCAACAGTATAACAGTATAACACAACATACTGTTTCAAAGCAGCTTTAATGAAATTTGTAAGGTCAATGCTTATAACACTTAACATGTTCATGCCTTATAGTCATGTTTAGCAGATTAGAGCTGGGCGATTTATTTGAGTGTGGATTATCATGTCTGAAAATAAATAGCAATTAAAAGTAGTTTTCTATTGTTAATTTTAACCTATAATATAATAATAATAATGTACCAAATAAGAATATTTATTTTCCTTAAGAAAAACTGCCATTACCCTTATATCGAATCAAATAAAGATCATAATTTAACTCAATCATGAGCTTCTGAATTGGAATCAACTATTCATGAAATCTCTGTCAATACCCAGCCCTAACGTACATCTACTATCTAATATTAGTGTGCTAAATTTCTAATAGCATGCTTAAATTGAGCTATATAATTTATTTGTGATCTTTGTATAAAGTGTTACCATTGGTTGCACTTCACATTTCTCTGGCTGACAACACAGACTGTATTGTCTGCCAGGAAACAGATGACATTGTGAACTTGTCTCAATGTATGTTTTATCCTGGTGGTAGCACTGGACCTAGAGGAGGGGGGGGAATACATTTGAACCACAGTAAATTTACTTAAACAGTAACTTTCACAATGTATTTCAGTACAAAATCCTGCATCATATTTACTAACCAACTACAAGCAGTTCAAGCAGGTATTAATGTCACACATTAATAAAGCCGATGCCAAACAGAATTTGATTTAAAAGAGGGTTTTTTTTGGACAGGTGATCATGGCAGCAGTAGTTAAAGGGGTCATATGATGCGATTTCAAGTTTTCCTTTCTCTTTGGAGTGTTACAAGCTGATTGTGCATAGATAAGATCCCTGAAGTTGCAAAGACTGAAGTCTCAAAACCAAAGAGATATTTTTTTTTAATCAAAGTTAAGAATCTGCCACACCCCCCTAAAATGGCTCATTCAAACGCGCCCCCACATGTCTATGTCACGATGTGGAAATATTTGCGTAATGCGCCCAAATGTTCACGCAAAGAAAGAAGGCGTGGTTTCAGTAACCGCAGTATAGTGTTGATGCAGCCATGTCAGGGAGACGCTGTGTGTTTCTAGGCGAAAGAAAAAGCACTTTATTTGGCCTTCCGAAAGTAGATGCATTTAGGAATCATTAAGATTACTTACAACAGAACAGCAACGCATTTTATGGACGACCGTTTCGTGAACCTAGGAGAGGAGGTAATTCTGACTTTGCTATGACAATCTGGCGCTTCTGAATCAGCGACTGTAAGTATGTTTTGTTATTAGTTTAAGTATTTGCTATTGACTGTTCAAATGCGGATTTTTGCGTGTCGTGTGTGTGTGTGTGTGTGTGTGTGTGTGTGTGTGTGAGAGAGAGACAGGGTCACATCACAGTGGAGTCAGCTGTCTTAATCACGGCTTGTGTGCAAACACATAGGAGCTTCATCACGGTGTCTGTAACGCGACTCTGTTCCCCTTTCGGGCTTGAACTAATGGTAAAACTAAGGACATTATTAACTGTCTTTATATTTATTTTGAAAGATGAAGCTCGCGATTATGGAAAGGGGCGTTACATTTCCAATGAGTGCTTGCGGTGTCAGCTGGCCAATCAGAGCAGACTGTGCTTGTCGGAAGGAGGGGCTTTGTAGAAAGTGAAACGTTTGAGAGAGGCGGGGCATAGAGGACCTACAATAATGCACAGTATTTGAAAAATAATGTGTTTTTTGAAGAATTAAAGCATGTCGACATATTCTGTTACACCAAATACACAAAATAATGATCTTTAAAAAAGCATCACATGACCCCTTTAATCAAATGACAAAGTGTTATATCATCCAAATGTACAGTGTAGTCATTTTCAGCATTTTAAAGTGGTGTCTGAACTACAGTGGCTGAGTAATACTGTACAAATGCAGAAAATTGAGCAGGATTGAATGCAACCTCTAATTTAAGAGATGATTGTCGGTAAGCAATGTTACATTCTATTGTCTGTGTTTGGATCTAGTGTTCATTTGAAAGTCAGTGCATGAAGGATCCTTCTATCTGAATGTGTCAAAGCTATACTGAAGTTTGCTGCAGGTTCAGGTATGCCTATTACAGATATACACAAAATCTCAATGTTTGTTAAAGCAGCTTTGAGAGATACAAGTTTTGTTAGAATACTCTGTAAGCAAAATGAATGGCAGAAAGACAGAGCATAAAGAAACAATATGTTCAGTACCTCTGATACTGGAATATTCCCTGGAAGCAAGTGAACATTAAGTATTTTCTGTTTCTGCTCAACAGTTACAGGTCGAAGGAACAGCAACACTTGGGCAACAATGGGGGAACCAAAAAATATATTTTTTATGAGTCCAAATATGGAGAGGTCTTTGATTTCAATGATCACATGAGTTTTAGTGACACTGAATGGCTGTATCATTTCTATATTACCACCAGTGAAATGTGCTACAGCCAAACCGTCCTTATTTTTCTCTGAAAAATACATTTAAGAATTTTGTTAAAATCTTAACTGTTTACCTTATTTGTTAAAATTCATGACCTTTGTATAGGGGTGCACGATAAACACCGGGCGATATTTAATGCGCATTTTGTCAGTAAAGCCGGTTCTCTAATCAGCGGTAAATTCCAACACGTACGTTCATTATCAGCGTGGATTTGCCCAGCTTGTCAGTTAACAAGAGCTCTGTGTAGTAAATGCTGCTCTATGTGAAATCACGCATGTGTTGGAATTTACCGCTGATTAGAGAACCGGCTTTACTGACAAGATGCGCGTTAAATATCACCCGATATTTATCGTGCACCCCTACTTTTGTACATTAAGATCTCTCATTTCACTCCTTGCTGATTATTTACATGGATATCGACAAATAACTGCGGTTTCAAATAATTTGACATGTAAATTATCAGACACTGAGTTCTATAGCTGTCAACCACTGTGAAACACATTAATATTACATTTAGTACGTAGAAATAAACATACCAGTGAATATTTCACAGTGCGGAAGGCGCAGCTGTGAGACTGAACCTGCAGCACAGTCAATGTTGTACAAGGGTCCTGCAGGCTTCATCTGACCCAAACCATCCAACAGACGGGGATCCCATGAGACAATGTTATACAGTACCTTTCCTTCACTCGCCATCACAAACACAAGGTTGGTCAGAATGCACTGAAACTGACCAGCATGTGCACACAGAAACCTGCAGGAGAGAATAATAATTATTAAATAAATAAATACCTGCATCTTTTATTATGTAAAAAAAACACAGTCTAACTCAATAGTTTAGGCATAAAACATAAAATAAAAAGACAGTGTATGTATGTAAAACAGTGTCTGTATCAATACCTGTATGTATTCTCGTGTTTGTCCTCATCACCTCTATGAATAAGTTCAGGTGTGAACACTTCTACATCTTCTGAGGACTGAAGTATAGAAAAGAAAAGAAGGGAATAGTGTACACTCAAAATACTATTATTGAAAAGAGTAAATGTTAAATTTCCGCAGTTCATTCTGCTATTTGTGTGATGAATTACTGAGTCTGGAGATGTTTTGGAAGCTTTTTGAAAGCATATTTCTGAAATAAATACAGGTGTTCTGGCAAAGCAACAAATAAGAAAGAAATTCTTAATGACACAGCTGCTACTCACTGATTGTTCAGAAGGTGATTCAACTTTTAATGATGAATAAGACACAGAATCTGAACTCTCACCTACTGTCAGACAAAACACAATTCAAACACTTTAAAGACCATTAAGAACAAGAGGAAAACATTAAGTAACAAAAAAAAAAAACCTCAAGTTTTAAGCAAATCAGATCAGATTGAATGTCTTGTTCAATACACTTATGCTGATATGTCCTGAATAGTTGTTTAAAATGACTCAGTGGCTTAAAAAAAAAACACTGAAAACAAAGCTACTGAATTTTTAAATGAAAACTTATTATCTGCCTTCAATTGTATGCCTAGGCTGAAAACTCAAAACTAAATATCACAATGAGATGATATTTTGCTTTCTCTATCCTGAAATTAAAACACACCAGAGTCCTAATTAAGAGTAAAAACATGTTTGTTAATTAAACCATTTAATTAAATTGAACAAATAAATATAGGTAAATAAAACAGTTACATGCCATTTGGCCAATAACTTTATTAGGAACTAAAAAATAAATTTAAACAGAAAAGTATAAGAAGTCTCACAGACTCAAGCAAAAGCTACCACAGAAAATGTCACCACTTTTGGATCTTCTAATTTTTAGGACAGTAAACATTTTGCTTACCTTTACTCTCCTTCATTTCTCTCTTTGTCTTCACCTCCTCCTCTGTGAATCTCTCCACATCTGGATGTATAAACAGGGATGTCCTCCAACTAATTAAAATAACATTCAACATGGATGATGACTATTCTGCAAAATTATTATTTTCTGTATATCTACAGAAAAAATAATATCCATATCAAAATGAAAGAAAGGACTAATGAACTGTATAATAAAATCTTACACAGTCAGAGTCCAACCCATCTGCTTTAATTTTTCCATCAGGGACTGGATTTGCACAAGGATGCTTTTTCTGATATTTAAACTGAAATACATTGTAACAAATTTACTACACTTATTTTGAAACTGTAAGAGCTTCTGGTTTACATGGGCAACAAGTGGGAAAAACCTAAGGTGTAATGATATTTGATATTAGCAATCAAGTGGAAAGTCTATCAAGTTATTTTAGATGTACACAAGTAATAACAAAACTGAATAAAACCTATTTTAATGGCCAGATGTTGAGTTACCTGAATTCAATCAGACTGGGACAGTCCTGAATGAGGTACAGGATTTTTTTGGCCAGATTGTTAGTCAGATTTGAAACCTGTAGAAAGACTTTCTTCAAACCAGACAGAGATTTCAGGAACATCAACAGACGAACTTCCTCTTCCTCAAGACCACTAAACAACAACAAAACTAATTTATATTTGTGACATGCTGGTTCTCAAGCACAAAGCTTAAAGATCTAAATCTACATAAAAATCAAAGTAAAATTAAATGAAAGAAATAAATTGATTTTCTATAAAGGTGATGAAACAAGGGGCAACTTTTTAAGCAATGTTGCTGGACAATGTTGCTGTCAACGGGCAACCAGGTGAAACACAGGGCCCATGACCCATCTAAAATATCCAGACAGAAATTTGTTGCCCATTCTCAATGGGAAAGTGCCCAAGTAGCAGCACTCTGCCCAGCAGCCTTGCTCAAAAAGTGCATCATCACCAATAGATGAACATAAAATAAATCATAAAATGAATAAAATATAAATCACCAAAAAAATTTATTCACACTCTGCTGCTCTGGCAGAGATGTGCTCCCTGTCAATTCAATTACATCAACTGAACCAAATAACCTTTTTTGGAAAAATTTAATTGTATTCTAAAATGCTCAGCATGATGGAAATGACAGCAATTCTTAAGGGTTATCTGAAAAAAGAATGAATGAAGCCTCCACTCACAAATAACTGTAACTGTACATAGCCCGCTCATTCTGCGATTTCACCCACTTGATGGTGGAAATCAATGCTTTTGGACAGGTTAGAGTAAATTCTGTCTTTAATGATGTTTCTGTGACCACTGATGAGCAAACAGACAACCTGAAGCAGCAAGAGATATGAACAAACATTAGTGCAGCTAAAGTATGGGATGAGACTACAGTTCAGTATGTAACAAGTGAGATAAATGATGGTGGTCGTGAGCTTCTGCTTACGTGATGTCTTTATTTTTGACTGACACAATCTCTGGGCAGAACACACCTCCACTGTTTTCAAGCAGCTTTATACTGGAAATTAAAATAAAGATATATAAAGATATATATATATATATATATATACACAGTCAGGTCCATAAATTTTGGGACATCGACACAATTCTAACATTTTTGGCTCTATACACCACCACAATGGATTTCAAATGAAACGAACAAGATGTGCTTTAACTGCAGACTGTCAGCTTTAATTTGAGGGTATTTACATCCAAATCAGGTGAACGGTGTAGGAATTACAACAGTTTGCATATGTGCCTCCCACTTGTTAAGGGACCAAAAGTAATGGGACAGAATAATAATCATAAATCAAACTTTCACTTTTTAATACTTGGTTGCAAATCCTTTGCAGTCAATTACAGCCTGAAGTCTGGAATGCATAGACATCACCAGACGCTGGGTTTCATCCCTGGTGATGCTCTGCCAGGCCTCTACTGCAACCGTCTTCAGTTCCTGCTTGTTCTTGGGGCATTTTCCCTTCAGTTTTGTCTTCAGCAAGTGAAATGCATGCTCAATCGGATTCAGGTCAGGTGATTGACATGGCCATTGCATAACAATCCACTTCTTTCCCTTCAAAAACTCTTTGGTTGCTTTTGCAGTATGCTTTGGGTCATTGTCCATCTGCACTGTGAAGCGCCGTCCAATGAGTTCTGAAGCATTTGGCTGAATATGAGCAGATAATATTGCCCGAAACACTTCAGAATTCATCCTGCTGCTTTTGTCAGCAGTCACATCATCAATAAATACAAGAGAACCAGTTCCACTGGTAGCCATACATGCCCACCACCACCATGCTTCACTGATGAGGTGGTATGCTTAGGATCATGAGCAGTTCCTTTCCTTCTCCATACTCTTCTCTTCCCATCACTCTGGTACAAGTTGATCTTGGTCTCATCTGTCCATAGGATGTTGTTCCAGAACTGTGAAGTCGTTTGGCAAACTCTAATCTAGCCTTCCTGTTTATGAGGCTCACCAGTGGTTTACATCTTGTGGTGAACCCTCTGTATTCACTCTGGTGAAGTCTTCTCTTGATTGTTGACTTTGACACACATACACCTGCCTCCTGGAGAGTGTTCTTGATCTGGTCAACTGTTGTGAAGGGTGTTTTCTTCACCAGGGAAAGAATTCTTCGGTCATCCACCACAGTTGTTTTCCGTGGTCTTCCGGGTCTTTTGGTGTTGCTGGTCAACGGTGCGTTCCATCATTTTAAGAATGTTCCAAACAGTTGTTTTGGCCACGCCTAATGTTTTTGCTATCTCTCTGATGGGTTTGTTTTGTTTTTTCAGCCTAATGATGGCTTGCTTCACTGATAGTGACAGCTCTTGGATCTCATCTTGACAGTTGACAGCAACAGATTCCAAATGCAAATAGCACACTTGAAATGAACTCTGGACCTTTTATCTGCTCATTGTAATTGGGATAATGAGGGAATAACACACACCTGGCCATGGAACAGCTGAGAAGTCAATTGTCCCATTACTTTTGGTCCCTTAACAAGTGGGAGGCACATATGCAAACTGTTGTAATTCCTACACCGTTCACCTGATTTGGATGTAAATACCCTCAAATTAAAGCTGACAGTCTGCAGTTAAAGCACATCTTGTTCATTTCATTGAAATACATTGTGGTGGTGTATAGAGCCAAAAATGTTAGAATTGTGTCGATGTCCCAATATTTATGGACCTGACTGTATATATATATATATATATATATAAAGTGCATTACTGCAAGCAAATTATTACATCATATTACATCAAACTCATAAAATATACTGAATATTTGAATACAGCAATAATTAATTTCTTTTCAATGTTATTCAGAAATTAAATACACTTTACATCAGTTTATGCAGAATCTTTCCTTCACCAGCAGCTGTGATCAAACAAACAACATCATCATCTGAAATGCAGTCCATCAGTAACCTTTGTAGGTAAAAAGAAGACAATATATCAGGTATTTAATACTCCTTATACAGCAGTTTAGGACTGGCATTCAATTTATGTGTTGCTTGGTGACATGAAATTCTTGATAGTTTGGCTTAAAAGGTTGGGAAAGACTATTAAGATTGTTATTGCCTGAAATTCACTCACCACAGCTCTTTACAGCGGTACAGTTCAGGTCGGAGCATCTTCAGATTATCAGGAGTTACATGGAGTTTCAGGTTTCTGATGTGTTCACAGCACTGTAAACAGTACTTCAGCACCCAACAATCTGCCATTTTCAGTGGTGTATTCGACAGATCTATTAAAACCAAACCTTCCAAGACCTTTCCAACAAAGCTCTTCTCATGAAGCTCGTAGAGACAATGGAGAATGAACAGCATGTGTTCATTTTGATATCTCTGTGAACACTGACTGATCCATTCCTTAAGCTGGGTTTCTACGCTGCTAGAGACAGCTATGTTGAGCTTTTCAAAGAATGATGGGATCCATTTTTTCTTACAGAGACCACAGAGGAACAGAATCACAGGCTGCAGCAGTTTTGCATGTCTTACTTCTACATCTGCTGTTGAAAAGTCTCTATCAGTCCAAGAGGAAAAAACACATCCTCTTTCTACAGTGTGAAGCAGCACTTTCACTTTTTCCTGGGACTCTTTGTCATCCAGAAGAACATAGTACAGAGCGGTGAAGAACTCCTGAAAGCTGTGATGCATGAAACTGAACATTGTCTCCTGCCAGATTCTTCTTTTAAAGAGTAACCTGGACAGGAATGGACTGTAAGCAGGGTCTGAAACCATTTCATGCAAGCCTCTCTCATCAAACAGCACTTGTTGTTCCAGCATCCCTCTCTCTGCCAGCTGACCCAGACTCCTCAGCAGGGTCAGCACAGGCTGACTCAAACCCTGGCAGTGATGCTCCAGTAGAGTGGACACAAAGTCAACGTAGATGGAGGCAATGGTTTTTACTTTGTTTGTTACTGCACCTAATTTGACCCTATCACTGATGATCCGGCAGATAATGGGAATGGAACAGGCAGAGAAAAGGGTTTCATTTGCTATCACAGAATAATATGCTTTAATGAAGATGAACTTCTGGAAGTACTTCTCCACCTCCTTCTCATAAAAGCCCATGATCTCAGTGAAACATGGTTGTCCTTTCAACAGCTTGTTTACTGTGTCCTTAGTTTTGGTGGTGACCAGCAGGAAGGACTTTGGCAGGATACGACCTCTTAAGAGGGCACAAAGAATGACTTCAGGTGGGGCTTTTTGAAGTGGATTAGTGAGTGCTGACATGTCATAAATGTCCTGTGTAAGTCTCAACTCATCAAATCCATCAATGATGAAAAGCACCTTCTCTGGTGACTGCTGTAGTATCTGTGAGATCTCTTCTGATGTTAAACTACAAGTGTAGCTCAGGAGATGAATTAAGTTCATCTCTTCAGAAATACACATCAGCTCTTCACACTTCAGATAGACAACTAACTTAAAACGTCTAACAGAAACTGCATCAGATGCCCAGTCCAACATAATCTTCTGTGCTATGATGGTTTTACCACTGCCAGAGTCGCCTTGGAGAATGATAGTTATCAGACCATACAACTGAAACAACTCAGACAAACAGATGTTCTTAAAACTTCCATTTGCATTTTTTTGCACGATCACTGGTGCAGTATACAGAGCAGAAAACGAGTCTTGTTCACCACACAGGAATCTCAACACCTTCTCATACTTCCTTTTGACAGACAGCTTATACTGCTGTACAATCTCCTCAGCTCCTAAAGGACAATCAGTTGATTACCCAACAATATAATTAGACTGATTATTTATCATTTATCATTGCCATTTATTTTTAGAAAAAGAAAATTGTGATAAGCAGAACAAGTACAAAAAGTGTCTATACCCATGTCTTGTTTCTCATAGATTTCTCTCTGTCTCTTCCTATATTTTAGTTCAGAGGGGTCACTGGACTTTACATCTGCACGTGACGTTTGTGTGTTGAGCTCTGGAGAAAAAAAAAATTATTCAGGACACACGTCTAGTCAGGCTAGAGCATTAGGGCTTCAAGATGAGGGTATTTGGGATAAATCAAGTTGAGTGGTACATCAGGTGTGATTGTGATAAATGTATTAAGTCTAAAATCAAACTCAGACCAATAAATTATCCACCCTGCACACTGGTGAAGTG
Organism: Spinibarbus caldwelli; assembly: GCA_039654775.1. NCBI lineage: Eukaryota > Metazoa > Chordata > Actinopteri > Cypriniformes > Cyprinidae > Spinibarbus > Spinibarbus caldwelli. The sequence goes on along the minus strand of CM077234.1, from coordinate 28,871,684 downwards.
TGTCCTTTTTTAATGTTAAAATAGTTTCTTCACAGATTGCCAGTTTAATTTACAGAGACAACTACAGTGTACAAAAGCCACAAATAAGTGGAAAAAGAAAAAAAAAAAAAAAAAAACCTTGCAATTTATAGACACTGAGAAAACTACAGCTTCTTTCAATGTCTCAGCATATCCCGAGAAATAAATATGTCATTAAAAACTACTTTCTCTGTAGAGAAAATGAAATTTACGGGGGAAAAAAAACATTTAACTTTCTTAACAAGACTGGCCTACCATGAACACAGAGGTTGTCAGAGTGAATTTAACTATATATTGTTTTAATTGTGTATAACTGCCAAATTTCATGTTAAGACATATATTGCCCATAATCCTGAAGTAGGGAGCACCTTGGATCTACCAATCAGAGAACAATACTACAAGAGCTCAGCAGCAAACTAAGGTGCTCCAAATCAAATCATTCTCCCTGCAATCTCAAACAATGGATATATTTGACTATTTTGTAATAAACTTCAAATATATTGCATTTTATACTCATAATCAATGTCTAGAAATCAACACTACACTATAGACAATGTATACTGTTGTTTTTTTATTTGCTTATGTCATTTGCAATGTTTCATAGGCTACGTAGTAAATTGCCTCCTAAGAGATGTTAAAGCCCCTGTGAAATGCTGATATGAGAGCTCATTGCACTGACTATACAGATAGAAAATAACCCAAAATTGCTTCATACCTATTGCCTTATTAATAGGTATAATTAATATTCCTTATTAATTCCTTATTAAAAATGACACTAATTGTAAAATTTAGCAATTAAAGCATTTAAACAAACAAATAATGTGATGTCTGTGTTACGTCTATGAAGTAATGCTGTTATTCTTTGACTTTGCTGCCGTTTCTGCTGTTTTCTATTCCTTTTCAGGATTGGTTTGGTCGTAATGCGAGGCTGTTGCTGATTGTACCAGAGAAAAGTCCTGGACTATAAAGTCTGCCGGAGTTCCTCTGGAGGGAGCTCTCTGCCTCTTTGTTGTGCTTGACTGCTGTTGTAGCTACTGTGTGTCAGCTGGTGGAAATATAATGTGTCCGATTTTGACTCCTGTGACATCTTTTCCTTGAAGTTTAACAGAGTGCTGTTGACCTTTGGATACTATGTGCCTTTTACATGTGCCTCTTATGTTAACCATACCAACATGTTGTTGATTCTGTCTGTAACTTCTTAATTGTTTGCAAAGCTGTAGGGGGTGAGTGCCTTTTTTGTGTGGGCCTAAAGGGCCAGCACTTTTTCTCCTGTTTATGGATAGACAAGGAGATAGGGTACGTTATTGTATGTTTTGTTTTGTTTCTTTGGTTGCTTTGTAGTTCTTTGTGTGGGAGTTTGTTTTGGTTATTGTTTTGCCATTAGCTCACCCCTGAAGATTTTGCTTCCTTTATTCCTTGTCATTTCCTTTAAGCTAGTGTTATCAATTTAACGCTACAAAACCCAATAAGGGAATGAGAAAAGACAATAAAAAAAAATAAGAGTACTTAAGAAGTGTTGTCTTCTTGTCATTTATGTTACACCCTGACCTAGACCAGGGGCATAACATCTGTTTTTTCAAATATAAAATGCATCACCTTTCTTATTGTGGCAGGATTCTGTTAACTCTGAAGAACACAGAATGTAAGCTCCTCTGTTAAAAAGGGGGTTCATTTTTGAAGTGAAAATAAGGACCTACCTGTCATCTTAGACAGGCTGTGTGGAGTCTCTTCCAATGCTGGCAAGATTTTTTTAAAGCCATGAGAGATCTTCAAAAAACAAACAAACAAAAGGAATGAGTATGTTAAGCAGATCAAGTACAAGAAGTGCACACTGTTACATCGTCCTTTTTGGTTCTCTTCAATGTTTGACAGGCTATATGGTCTCCAATGAGCCTGTAGTTACAAGTACAGTGATCTGAAAATGTAAGTGCAAACCTTGAAAAATGTTTATCATAACATATATGGACAGAGATATTGGACTGTCATTTCACCAATTTTAAAAGATAAAAGGCATCACACATAATTTAACAAATGACTTACAATGTATTTTTTCCACAGCACAACAAGTAACAGTCATTATGCAGGAGGCCCTATAATAAACTTGTAGTTTACTTTGCGGGATATTAGACATTAGATTAGTATCCAACTGTGCTGGCTGCATTAAACTTTATTGTGTCTTTTTTATTTTCTGATTAATCTTGCATTATTTAGACATTAAAAATAGTCAGTTAATGAAACCGAAACATAAGATACTTAACTAACATTTTTCTGTTGAGCAGTGTTTTCACATTGCATCTTTTAATGCAAAAAAATATTATAAAATGACAAGACAATGGTGAAGAATGTACATTTTTAACAATTAGAAAAGCAGAAACAGAAATTCCCAGCGTAGAAAAAAAATGAGTACACCTTTACAATTATAAGTGCCTAAAATTAGATTCAGGTGCACCAATAAATAGAATCACATGCAATCAGTACATAAATCTGGTCTAAACAGGAGGTTAGCCAGGAAGAAGCCCCACAAGAAACCGGCTGTACATGCAAGAAAGACCACCAATATTACACAGAAATGAATTCTGCATGGAGGAATGGTCAGAAAATACAATCCTACTTACTTTAATGGGGACTTTAGGTGGCAACAATGCTAGGTGTTTTTCATGCCCTGAAAAAGAATTATGGCATTAAGAAGTGAAGATTAAGTACAAAGCAGTATGAAGGCATTCTAATTTAGAAGCAAGTTTGAAATAAGCTTGATGTAATTAAAGTGATTAGATTTTAAAGAAAATAAATAGTATAGGAAACCTTCTTTGTCAGATTGACTGTAACAAAGACAAAGCTCAAGTTAAGTCATTTTAGAAGTAAAAACAAGAGTCAATACCGTCAGTTGGCTTCTGAAGTTCAGGATATTTTCTCCGCCTCTTATATTCAGGACTGTCAACTGCACGGCCACTAAAATTAAAATCTAAACCAAAAATCCATAAAGATCAATCAAAATTTATAGCGACTTCCATAGCTATGCCGCTCTGACGATTTGATTACGCTACCTCCCGTTAAAACAGTCGGTTGCATAACCAATACCTATCAGATTTTGCTTCCAGCATATTAATGTAGTGAGGCTTAATTAACGTGTACACCCCCACATTAAACCCAGATCTTACCCCGGGACTATTGTTTTAGCATCATCAATAGATATATTTTTTAAATCATCTCACTGCATATGATTCAGACTGCAAGTTCTAATATCGACAAAAATGTAGCCCAATTTCTTGTGCAGGTGTCAGATGTCCTGAGATTGTAAATTCTGCGGGACAAAAGCGCAACAAGAAGCTTCCAAATGTATCACATTTAACTGCTACTCACCCTCAGGAACCTCCATCTAAATACGGCGCTGTTTTAACTCGATGAGAATTGTCTGGAAGTTCGAAAAATTACGTTAGAACATCTTCCACAGTATCATTTCGGCCTGCAGCAAGGCGAAAATAACTGCTGTTATCGTACGGTATATAGAAGCTATTGCTGATCGTTATCACATTGCGGAAGCGTTCTGTAAACGACCTCACCTGGCTGCAGCCAGTAAATATAAAATAATTTTATTGGTTTTATTAATGATAATGGTATGCTTTTTTTCAATACTCTTATGTATTCTGATACTTAAGAAAAAAATCATGCTTTTGTAAATTATTATGACATAAGTAGAAACTGTGGCATACTAGGTAATAATTATGAGATGACATAGATGCACAAGATTATTTCCTCCAGCAGAGGACAGCACAGTCTACTTTCCGAATATACTAGGCACAAGAATAAAGTTTTGTTGTGGGCTTGGTGTTAAAATTGAAACCAACAGAAAAGATGAAAACATTCATTTGAAACCACTCTACACCACACGTCTGCCTGACAATCATATTTTTAATATCAACTAACATAATTTATTATATGTAAATCTTTTTAAACTGTTTTATCACTTGAATGTTTTACTGCCTGTCATAGCATCCACATATTTTGAATAGGATTTGAGGGGGACTAGGTGTAATATTTTAAGAATCATCTGTTTAAAAAATATATTGTTCGAGTCCTAATATGAATCCTGGGAGAGTATTTTGACGAACAATGGGTTGACCTCATACAGGTTTTAATCTTTTAATCAGTTGATATCAGTGAATGTGGATCAACATATTCCAATGTTTAATTTAAAAAAAAAAAATAACCCTGATCCAACCAACCCCTGATCTAATAACCCTGATCCAACCAACCCTTTACTTATGAATGACAGAAAACAACTGATATTCTGTGCATCGGACGGGTCGCACTACTTTCATTATGTAAAAGGCGAAAGATTTATATGATCTGAAGATCTAATTTGAGTGGGACCATTTTTGGGGAGTTCTTAGTCGGTATTGTGTTACAAATAAAACCAAAGAAGTGTCCTTTAAAATTGCTCGCAGAATATATCCTGTTAAAGAAACATTAAAGCGTTTTCATCTGGATATAGATTACAACTGCTCTTTCTGTAATTGTAAAAAAGAGTCAATGTGCATTTAGTTTTTGAATGTCCCTGTTCATCTATGTTTTGATCTGAAATGTCACAATTTCTAAGTGTTAAAATGAACTGCACCCTAGTATTAAATTTATCACTTGTTTTACTTCATTCAAATGAATATGACTTTTCTAAAAGGAAAATAGGCCTATTTATTATTGATCTGTTTTTGTTATTAGGAAAATTTTATATTCATCGAACTAAATGGAGTAACTTAAAACCCAATTTTGCTCATTTTCAAACAGCCTTTAAAGCTTATTTAGAATCTTTAAAGTCTTAAAAAAAAAAATCGTAAAGCCCAAAGACCTGTGTCTCTGCTAAATGAATTTAACATATGCTTGTGATTCCCTTTTATTATTATTTTTGTATTATTATTTTTTATCATTTTTTTTTTTTTTTTTTTTTTTTAAACGGTCTCAATTTGTACTTACAAAATGTGTAAATATGAGAAATGTGTCAAGAACTTGCTGTTGAATTTTGTAATTTTGAAAGTAAAAAAAAAAAAAAAAAAGCTATGTTGCACTGGCGCTGATATTTAACCTGCATTTAAAGAGTTAAACAAACTACGTCATCAGACTTCCCAGCCTGTCGGGGGCGCTCCCGATATTACAATAACCCTATTTCCCCGTAAATGTCCCTCTAAACTCTTTTTGTCCGTTTGCTCATTAATGTAATAAACGCTTATTACATACACAGAATGTTGCCCTAGATTTGAAGAAGTGTTAGTTGCCCACAGGGGGCGGGGCGTCAAAGAAGGTGTGTTCTCACAGCATTAAAAGGTTATGTCGTAAAGCAGAATGTCGTAAACCAGGTGCGGAGAGGGGCCTGTTATGGGGAGGGGGTAACCGAGGGGGAGGGGGGTTCAATCCGCGAGGCAGTGTTCAGACACAGCGCAAAAATCATGGCGGATGGCCCCAGGTGCCAGCGCAGAAAACAGACACAACCACGACGCAACAACGGTGAGTCCCACAGACTGAAATCAGGTCGCACACACAAGAACGAAAGGCGGACAAGTTGGTTTAAAATTGTTTTTTTCCAACTTTGGACTAGTTTAATGACGACTTATGAAGTTGTGTACTATGGGAGCGGGCTGGGCTGGGCTGTCCCAGTGTGCTGCACCGTTATACCTGAGTCTACCGGACCGTTATACGGAAGGACGCACGTCTCGTGCACCAGCTGCGTGTGCGTTAAACTACTTCGATTCAAGACACAATTCAGTATTTTAGCTTTTGCTTGATCAAAAACTTGTGACGTAGAGTGAATCAAATAGTGCTGCACTCATTCAAAACTAGAATATAGATACAATGCTAAAGCATAAACTTTTATAGCATTCAAATGACGTCTCTGGGGATTCTTGACAGTTGCTGGTGCCATAAAGCCGTCCAAATTTGCTCAAGTCTAATAAAATACTTAAAAAGACACTTCATCCCAAACATTCTGTTATCATTTTACATGTTGTTTCAAATCTATATCTCTAGAAAATGTTCAGCAGAATTACAGTCACAGTCACCATTCACTCTCATTGCAAAATATGTAATAAAAGTGAATGGTGACTAAGGCAGTCAGAATATTCATTTTTGGGTGAACTATCCCTTTAAGAGCGTCCAGTCCTGAATCCTAAAGCGAGCCATCCTTAGCTGAATGTTATTTCTAGACTTTTCAAGAGAATATTTTTTAATTTAAGTAATAGCAAACAACACTTTATTATTATTATTATTATTATTGAAACTTTTTCCTTTCTAATTAAATAAATAGCTTTTGCCATTTCTTATAAGAGCAAAAGTGTTACAGTCTGCAGAGAAATAGCCTATAATTCATCTAACGTTATGCTATCTTACATCAGATTTAGTAAAGCAATCTTAAAAGTACATATTGCTTTGATCCACGTCTTATCTAAACATCCACGACCAACACTGAATAGATGCTGCTGACTTCTGGTTTGACGTTGCTTTCTCTTTAAATAACCTTTCCGGTAATCCGGTAATATAGTCCGCCGTGCAGTTATGAGCACCGTGCTACCTTTTCCTGTGCGTGCGTGTGACAACGAGCGCGGATCCGCTCGCGACGTAACACGCTCAGGAGCCGTCAACGTGTTTACCTGAACGGTGAGGAGACAACGGAGCGAGCCAATGTCCTCCTTTACCGTTCATCGCCCTCCTCGCGTGTCCAGAGCCGTGATTGCCCAGACGGTGGAAGGGAATCGGTGTGTGAAACGCGATCTGCCCGAGCGAAGCGCGAGAGAGGCGCCCAGCGCACGCTACTAACGTTACGGCAAATGGCAACTTGTGCAGGTAACGTTAACGTTAGAGAGAGAAGATGGTGTTTGATTGCAGACGTGCATGTCGTCTGCATCGCTCACAATGATAACCGATTACCTTTTATTTGGCTTTGATCCACTATTGAGTGATATTTCGCTGTACGCTCGTTGCTAGAACGCAGGTTGTTTTGTTTATGTTTTTATTTTCGCGCAGGAGTCCAGTTTCAGCAGCCGTAAAGTGGCTGGGAACGAAAGATATAGCGCATAAGGTGGTTGTTAGTGGTGCTTTCCGTCGTGTTACTGGTCAGAAGTCAAACAGGTCGTTTTTTCCGTAAGGTAACGTTATGTCTGTAATGGCGGTGTGGACCGTTATTTGCTGCAGTGAGGGCGGGGCCGCTGCTCGCGCGAGTCGGAGACGAGCCAGGTAGGATAGGTGACGAAACACCTACATAGGTGCTTTCACTGGCGTTTTTTAGTAAGTGTGCTATTTTAGCATAGTACATAAACGCGATTTAAGCTGTTTTATGAAGACTAATCTTTTAAAGCACACGTTCTTTGTACGGAAACAAAGGTAGTATTCAGGTCTAGAGGGGCGCTGATTCACTACCCGTCGAATTCTCAGTTTTGTCTCTGTTAAACATGTTGTGGTCTGTTTCGGGTGATATGACTTGGTTATTAAATATTATAAGAATACACAGGGTTTTTTTGGCGCGGACGGATGTATTGTGTGATGAACGGCTGGTGTGACGTAAGCACTAGGTGGAGGTGATGCTGACGTGACTTTTATTTTCATTCCTGCTGCCGCTGACTCTCGCGCTTCACATGTTAACGAGACCAAAGATCTTAGGGCGTTACAGCACGGAAATGAGGTCACACGGTCCTTTCGAGACTCGTTTTCATTGCTTCAGTTGCTCAGCCTCATGTTTGTAAGAGAAGTGTCACCTCAAGTACTGTAGCATCAGTGTCATGTATGTTTATGTGTGCTTTATGCGTTGATTATCAGTCCTGTAGATGTGTGAGTGAATGTTGGAAGGAAGCACAGGGTATTACAAGTGTGTATTTTGCGTTTTACGCTTTCATGCACATCTCAAGTGAGATACAGAAAGACAAAAAAAAAAAAATGTCAGACAGATACTAGTTGCTTTTTTGTAACACTGGTATTTACAAAGGAAGTCATTAGGGTTATGTTTTAAAAGGGGTCACTTTGGATCATTCTTCCTGACCCTCAGTCAACCTTTGACCTTTGAAACCACACGTTAACATTTATCATTTCGGTCGGGTCAGGATGATTCTCTTGTAAGAATTCACTGTGTTTTATATTCTTCTTTTATCTTCTTAAGGACTCTGTGTGTGTGTATATATGTGTGTGTGTGTGTGTGTGCGTACGTTTTTGTAACGAGGACACAAATTTGTATAATGACATGGGTATGACATAGGTATTACAAGGAGAAGGTGATTTATGAGGACATTTCCGCATGTCCCCATATTTCAAAAGGCTTATAAATCATACAAAATGCGATTTTTTTGAGAAAGGAAAACTGCACAAAGTTTCCTGTAAGGGGTAGGTTTAGGTGTAGGGTTGGTGTAGGGCGATAGAAAATACGGTTTGTACAGTATAAAAACCATTACCGCCTATGGAATGTCCCCACAATTCACAAAAACAAACGTGTGTGTGTGTGTGTGTGTGTGTGTGTGTGTGTATGTATGTATGTATGTATGTATGTTTGTATGTATGTATGTTTATATACAGTGGTGTGAAAAATTGTTTGCATTAAATTTTAATCAAATATAACACAAGTAAACACAACATGCAGTTTTTAAATGAAGGTTTTTTTTTATGAAGGGAAAACAAAATCCAAACCCACATGGCCCTGTGTGAAAAAGTGTTTTTCCATTATCCACAAATGGGCGAAAACATGGAACAGTGGTGAACCTTCCCAGGAGTGGCCGGCCGACCAAAATTACCCCAAGAGCGCAGCGACGACTCATCCAAGAGGTCACAAAAGACCCCAGAACAACATCCAAAGAACTGCAGGCCTCACTTGCCTCAGTTATGGTCAGTGTTCATGACTCCACCATAAGAAAGAGACTGGGCAAAAATGGCCTGCATGGCAGAGTTCCAAGACGAAAACCGCTGCTGAGCAAAAAGAACATAAAGGCTCGTCTCAGTTTTGCCAGAAAACATTTTGATGTTCCCCAAGACTTTTGGGAAAATACTCTGTGGACTGACGAGACAAAAGTTGAACTTTTTGGAAGGAGTGTGTCCCATTACATCTGGCGTAAAAGTAACACAGCATTTCAGAAAAAGAACATCATACCAACAGTAAAATATGGTGGTGGTAGTGTGATGATCTGGGGCTGTTTTGCTGCTTCAGGACCTGGAAGACTTGCTGTGATAAATGGAACCATGAATTCTGCTGTCTACCAAAAAATCCTGAAGGACAATGTCCGGCCATCTGTTCGTGACCTCAAGCTGAAGCGAACTTGGGTTCTGCAGCAGGACAATGATCCAAAACACACCAGCGAGTCCACCTCTGAATGGCTGAAGAAAAACAAAATGAAGACTTTGGAGTGGCCTAGTCAAAGTCCTGACCTGAATCCTATTGAGATGCTGTGGCATGACCTTAAAAATGTGGTTCATGCTCGAAAACCCTCCAATGTGGCTGAATTACAACAATTCTGCAAAGATGAGTGGGCCAAAATTCCTCCACAGCTCTGTAACAGACTCATTGCAAGTTATCGCAAACGCTTGATTGCAGTTGTTGCTGCTAAGGGTGGCCCAAGCAATTATTAGGTTTAGGGGGCAAGCACTTTTTCACACAGGGCCATGTGGGTTTGGATTTTGTTTTCCCTTCATAATAAAAAACTTCATTTAAAAACTGCATGTTGTGTTTGTGTTATGTTTGATTACTATTTAAATATTTTTGATGATCTGAAACATTAAAGTGTGACAAACATGCAACAAAAATTTAAAAAATCAGGAAGGGGGCAAACACTTTTTCACACCACTGTGTGTGTGTGTGTGTGTGTGTATATATATGTATATACATAGATAGATAGATAGATAGATATATGTTGCATGCATATACAATATAAGATAAATATATAATAGTTTATTGTTTGCATTTCTCACAAATTTATTGTCAGATAGTTTATCATTAACGCAACAAAATAATCTGAAATAGTTTTATGGTAATTTTATGTCTTGTTAGTATTATTATTATTTTATTTCTGATAAAGTAGAATGTCTAATATGTCTACAGGGTGAGGTGAATTCAATTTTCTAAACAACACAAAAAAGCCCTAAATGTCAGTTTACATTTATAACAATCAAGTATATTGTAATGCATGAGTTAATGTGTGTTGTAAAGGTATGGTGTGAATGCATGTATGCATGGGACAAAACAAACACCTGTAGCCCTGAGCTCTTCTCACACTTCCCTGTTGATGGAAAAGGGATACGGAGGGCATTAAAGAGCTTTTCACATTTCACTCGGTGTTTGTGGGGGGGCTTGTGACTGCTGAGCATCTCTTTTTGCATGCTAATCTCTCCCGGTGGTTTGCCGCCTCTGTATGGCAGGGGGAAAGTTTCTCAGGGTAAAGGGGAGGGCTTTTCTCTTTCTTTTTTTAGGGTGGGGGAGGGTTGGTTGGGACTTGTGTTTGTGTGATAGAACGAAGCAGTGATATGTTGGTGAATGAGTTTACATGGATGAGAGAAAGAAAACACACCAGTAGATGGTACAGTGTGTTTAATTGGTCTCACGTGGCTCATATAGTGTGCATACCTGAGGGCTCTTATTAACCAAAAGAGCTGGGAGAAACAAACATCTCAGGTGACCGTTGCTCCCAAGTTACTCTAAATTGATTATGTCCCAACATAAACACACACAAACACAGTACATTACATGCCATAGACATAGTGACTGTCATCTATCCCTCGCTTTCTCTCTATATACTGTACACAAACATAAACATTAAAATACATTTATGCAGTTGAGTGTTGTTTGCATGAATGTGCGAGATTTTTACATTTCACATTTTATTTGGTGATTAAATTCACTAAAAGAATAAGAGTAAGCCATTTCACATAATATATATTTATATTTATTCCATAAGACAATTATATTATGTTATATATACTGTACTTATGAGTATTAGTAGCTTCTTTCATTATCTGTTGTTTGGGACAAATATATACATAGGCTAATATCTTACGTAGCTTCAGAAGGGTACTAAATTTCTGTACTAAATTTTAAAAAAGTGTTTTATCTTATATAATATATTTATATAATTTCTGAAAGGAGTTTATAAACTTAGGAGGCAAAAAGGGTATGCAAACTTGTGCACTCAACCATCTATAAACATACATATACTTGTATAAACATTAAAAAAAAAATCAAGATTATCTGGTATCAGTTGAAAACATACTGTTCAAATGTTAAATGTTTTTAATAGAAATCTCTTATGCACAAGGTTGCATTTATCTGATCAAAAATACAGTAAAACAGTAATATTGTAAAACATTGCAATTTGTAATATATTTTAAAACAATTTATTTCTGATGACAGCTGAATTTTCAGCATCATTACTCTAGTCTTAAGTGTCACATGGATCCTTCAGTTATCATTCTAATATGCTGATTTGCTGCTCAAAAAACATTATTATCAATGTTGAAATCAGTTGTGCTGATTAATATTTTTGAGAAAACTGACTGAATAGAAAGTTCAAAGAATAGAACGTTCTGCCTATATACACAGACAGACGTCTTGCGCCATTGTCTTGTGTCTTGCTTTAAAAAAAATAAATGAAACAAATTGAAAAGGTTCATGCTCTTCTATGCAATCTATGCGCTCAGTGTTTTATTTGTGTTTTTAGTTGGTTATCCTTCAGAATAACAGGTGTTCCTTTTTTAAACTGTATTCTCTTGCGTGAAGTTAGAGTTTCTGTGCGTGTGTGTGTGCATATGGTGGCAGGTGCACTCTATAACAAGCCAAATCACCTCATCCCAGGAAATGTCACATGAAATTGAAGTTGCCATGGTGACCTGATTCTGTTGATTATGAGGTCACACTAACACAGTTCTACCTGCCAGCACTGTCTGCCGCTCAGGTGCTGCACTATAAACACACCCAAAAAGACGGCACAAGTGTGTGTCCTTTAACGTGCACCCAAAAATAGAATCTTCTTGTCATCATTTACTCACCCTCATGTCATTCCAAAACCTGTATGACTTCCATTCTGTGGAACACAAAAGGAGATGTTCTGAAGAATGTTCACGCTGCTTGTTTCCAAAGAGTCAAAAAAGTGAAAGTATAAGGAGTCCAGAAACAGTCAGGCTCCAAAAGAGACACAAAAAGCAGTATATAACTCATGCACTTCTGATAGTAGCTTTGTGTGAAGAACAGGCAGAAATTTAGCTGTGATGGACAATGTTTTTGTGAATTAAGTATTTTATGAAACTATGAAATTTACCTGTTTTCTTGACTGTAAAACTTCAAGCAGTCTAGGAAGCATCAGTTTTCATGATTATTTTTTCATTCAGAGACAACAGCTCCTTTCAATGTGGCTGGAATAATGAATGAAATTAAATTAGATGCAATTTAAATGTATTTCTATCATCTCTGATTTAGTGGTCGGCCGACATTGTTTTTTTTTTTGACAGCCGATGCCGATATAAGCAGGGTGGCTGATGGCCGATATAAAGCGGATATCATTTTATTTATTTTAATAGATATTTAAGAAATTTGAAATCATTTGAAAATGGATTAAAAAATAAATATGTTAAACATACTTATACTTTAGATGACAAAGTATTTTTCACAAATAAATATTTAATAAAAGTATAATTAAAAAGGAAGTAAACACTAACCAACAGAGCACTCAGTATTCTGGGAAGTTTGTGGGCATTGGAAATCATATTTTTTCCAAATAAAGCCAAGGTAACACTCATTTTACATACAGCACACAGTGGAAATGACATGAATATGGCAGTGGGCAAATGCATAAAGCGCAGCATAATTTGAAATCATGAGTTTAAAGTTTGTTGATCGCGCGTTTCCTCCTGTCCGCATTCAATTCGCACAGACCGCCCGTCACGCAGAGAACACGCGATCATGCAGGATCTCACAACTGGATCCGACTAAGTTTGCAAGGTTTGTGAAATTAAATGTTCATTAGTCATTCAAAGATGTTTAAATGATATAAATGCGTATTTGCTGAATGTTGACGGCAAACAAGAAAGTATTATAATGTTTGGCTTTCTATTACTAATAATATAAAAGCAATCGTTATAATACTTTTTGTATACATTTTAATTCCTTTGTTTAACCGTTCTGTCTGATTATTAGACAGACTTCTATCCATATTAGACAGAACTATTAACGACAAGAGCGAATAAGAGGGAGAATGCGAGCGCTGTGTGTTCAGGCGCTACTGTTCTCAGCGCTGTCAAAATAAAAGTCCCGCCTCGAACACATCGGCCAAACACGAAAACTTATCGGCCGATGGCGATATTTGAAAAATGCGAAATATCGGCTGATATACATCGACAAAGATCGGCCTTGGCAATATATCGGTCGACCACTACTATTGCGCACCTGCTAAATAGCTAAATACTGTGATTTCAGCTGTCCACTGAATGGGCCAGATATTCAGCAGCGATCTGAATCAGCTGTAAGAACGTAGAAGGTTCTTGAATGATTTTTCCATCAGTAGGGCGGAAATTCATAATTTTCAGTTCTGGCACGCACAGGTATGTGAAATGAATTTGTGCAGGTCATTTCAAGGAACAGAAACCTTAAACAGGAACTATTTTTTGTATAATCGAATCACTTTAACATCACTTCCTGTTGACATCCTCTAATTCTGCCAGAAGAAGAAACTGGATGAGCTCCACAGAAACCAAACATGTTTAAATCTGTGTATTAAAAAAAAAACACAAATTTGACGCACATCTGGAAGTATTCTTCATATCCTGACCTGTGTGCACAAGCACACACACACACATTCTCATCAGTGATGAGTTTTCCAGTAGCTCATATGCTTGTGCACAATTGAAAGGCATTTTAAAACCAGTGCTGCTCTCAGATTTAAAGAAAGAATCCATGTGTCAAAATTTGTGATGACATACTATTAAAAACATTTTATACTTGTGTTTCTGATGATGTCATACAGCAGGTAAAAAGCTTTTCTAGGCTGCAGGAAACTGATCTAAACTTAGCCGAATTTCACTTCCTGTCTTCAGGGCACAGATCATACCTTGTATTGTATGTGTGCTCATATATTTCTGCATGTGAGTGTGTGTTTACATGTTTGAACCCTCTGTTATGCCAAAAATCACAGCTGTTACTGATTACAGACATGTCACCGCTTGAACAGAATAAACAAGTGTCCTGTTTGCAAGCACATGTGCACGTGATTTAACAACATCAAACATGGCCATTAGTGCAAAAAGAGTATGATATCTGTTAATTTGGGAACATCTGTGATCCTAAACTAAACAGGTCATTCTCTGTCTCTCGTGTAGTGAGGAGTTTTAGCAGTGTGCCGGAGGCGACCTCAGATTCAGACGATGAAGACAAACTGCATATTGTAGAGGAGGACAGTATTGCTGACGATCCTGACCAAAAGTCCTCAGTATTTCAGCTCAAAGCAGCACGGCAGCTCTCTGACACATGCACACAGGACGGTGAGTAAAACTATAAGAGATTATTAACTTAATGCATTTAATGTTTTTATTTTGGTTAGTTCTGAGCAGAAACAGTGAAGCCTTGAAATAAACCCATGTAAACATTTGTGTATTAGACAAAGTCGCAAGAATTAGAGTGACTAATGTTTGACATATAACACATATCATCACATCATGGCTTTTGTGGTGCAGAGTCTAGTACAGCTGTTGCACTCATCACTAGATAGGTGAACTTTTCCCCTCATAAGAGTGCAGGATTGAGGAGAGAAGTGGCATTTCTGAAAGTTTATTGTAAAAACAATTCTTTGGTTTCATGATCAGAACAAACTAGTAATGTTAACTGGTTACTAGCATTAAAAATACTTTGAAACAATTGAAAAGGATTTACATTTTGTATTACATTCGGCAAAAAAAAAATATTTTTGGGGTTCCATCCCTTGAACTGTTTCTAAACAATAGGAGCATAATTTAAAACAAAAATTAATGTCATAAATCCTATTTTAATAATAAATTGATTTTATCAAAACATTGAGGTAACTAGATTTTTATTTTTTTTCTTTCAACAGATGGCAGCCTGGGGCCAGATGCTTTAATACAAGAAATAAGGGTCAAAGGTCAGTTTAGTGCAACACAGACACAGAACTCTTGTATATTTTTTGTTCTAAATTAATTTCTTAGGCTTTTTCCCAGTATAAAGGCTGGAATACGCTACATAAGTTTTGCACAGATTTTTGCCACGATATGCAGTTTGGGGGGGGGGGATCCAAGATTTTGGGTAATCCAAGTTGACAGATTTCACAAAAATGCGTAGTGTATGATGGTCTTGGAGATTTTTTTAGCTTAAAATTTTTCATCCAGTCAGAAGATATCAAATGTGTTTGATATTTTGAGCTGATTTTAGAACACATATTGTTTTCACTTCCCAGCAATGAAATGCATGTTTCTGCTTGAGCTTGTTGTGCCTGGAATGACTTGAAAGTATCTTAGTGTTTGTTCCTCAGTCTTTTAGTGTATGATGCCCAGTTTTTCGTTTGTAACTATTTACAAAGTCTGCATGTGTTTGATGCCTTGTGCTTTAAAATCTGTTCAGATTTTAAAAGTTGTGTACTATATTCCACCTTAAGACAGGACATTCAGACACAGAACAGAAAACAACAGGGAGTTTTAGAAGTAACACATAAGTTTTCAGTTTCACTGAAGTTGCTGAGAACTGGGGAAGGCTTGGCTTCTTTCTCTACTTAGGCCTGCTTGTCATGGAAAGTCGAAGAGCTTGAAATTACTTTGGTAAAGGGAAAAATAGTTGAACTGACATGTCTGTGAGAGTGTGTTAGTGTAGGATGGCTGGATCAGGTGTATGTGAGCTCATTCCTCTCTCAGGTCGTTATTCATTCGTAATGCGTCACCTGGTCCTTATGGGCCTCCATAGCACACATGCGTGGGCCATACTGGCCCACTTCCCGGTCAAATATAAGAACACTGTAGTTTTATAAGACTGCTACATTACCATCCAACCCAAAAATTCAGTGTCTGTGTGTAGGTTAATCTGTTTTGTTTAGTGTTTCACTAAATGAGGCTGCAATCAGGTTGTTTTTTTGTATATCAGTACGTGTACATGTTTCAACCCAAAAGGCAAAGGGGTTGGACAGGCAACAGCGAAAAAACATGTTGTGATTATCTTTTATAATTTTTTTTTTTTTTAGTTGTCTGTACTCTCTGATTTCAGCTTCTTCCCTAACCAGACAAATAACCTGACTTGAATATTATATTGCCACTGTGGGCAGATTTGGAAAAAAGAGTGAGAAGCAGATTGCCTCCTTCAACAGCTCTAAAGCAACTGGCAGATGTTTTGATACATGACTTTCCACTGTAGGCCATTCAGTCATTGTATGAATCTATTCTAAGACAGTTGGAAGCTGTATTAAAAGACAAATGTTGCTAAAACACCTCAATAAAGAAGTATTGCTTATTTCCCAGGTGTTCACATTATTTTGACCAACATCTGTATTTCATGCTGGCCTGTGTTCTAATTTGCCTGTGTGTGTTTGAAAGAGGAGTGTGTCACTGATGAGGAAGATGGTGCTGATGATGAAGTGGCCAGTGAGGAAAAGCAGACGGAAGCAGAGCATATTTACTCAGACACCCCAGAGGAGCATCAGAGCACGCCAGAGCGAGGGGTTCACGATGAGAACGGTAGCCACCACGTTTTTTGTCTTTCCTTTAGTTGCTTTTTTCGCTAGAGTTTATTTAATTATGCATCTGTCTCTCAGGTACTCCTGACGCATTCTCGCAGCTGCACACCTGTCCGCACTGTTCCCGCGGTTACAAGCGTCACACGTCGCTGAAGGAGCACATTAAACTACGCCATGAAAAGAGCGAGGACAATTACTGCTGCTCCCTCTGTAGCTACACCTTCACCTACCGCACGCAGCTCGTCCGTCACATGACCGCACACAGACACATCCGGGAGCAGGTACAGCGCTGCACTCACACCTTCATGATGTTCACACCTCTGTGGAGGAAATCACACAGAGCTTTTGTTCACAGTCACATGTTGACTCAAACGCTTTCAAACAATTGTCTTTTCCTGTCTCTCTCTTTTCTCAGCGGACTATTTCTCAGTCAGGCGGAAACAGAAAGTTCAAGTGTACAGAATGCTCCAAGGCCTTCAAATATAAACATCACCTGAAGGAGCACCTACGCATACACAGCGGTCAGTGAAGTACAGAAATTATTCTGGCAGTGGATGTTTCTCTAGTTAATGTCTTTGTAAACTCAGAATGAAAATTCTGTCATCATTTACTCACCTACAAGTTGTTCCAAACCTATATAAATGTCTTTCTTCTACTGAAAACAAAGATGATATTTTGAAAAATGTTTGTCTCCACTGGCTTCCATGGTATTTTTTACAAACTATGGAAGTCAAGGGGACCAGCAACTGTTTGGTTACCAACATCCTTGTAAATATCTTCTTTTGTGTTCAGCAGAAGAAATAAACTGAGACAGGTTTGGAACAACTTGAAGCAGAGTAAATGACAGGATTTTCATTTTCTACTTTTAACCTTGTTAGTTTTATTTTTAAAATCGCTTGTAACCCTAGATTATAAAAGCCTGCGTCACAGAAGGGTTAGCCCTGCATTTTGCTAAGTGTATACAGTAAACAAGAATTGTTAAGCAACGTACCACCCATCATGAACCAAACAAAACTTAACTCATTAAATATGAGCTTTGTACAGTCGCAGACACGCTGTTCACGCTGCGTTTCATTTCAGTGTCTGAGGGGAAACACCAGGCCATGGCAACAGCAATGCAGAGACAGTATTATTTTTTTAGTATGTTTTGAAAAAAAGAGGTAGTTGTAAGAATGTATAAAATAATTTTTTAAGTTAAGTTACATTGTGAGATAAAATTCCAATTGTGAGATATACAATTTCCTTAACAAGCTTCTATAATAACCTTTATTTTTACAAATGTACAGTGTGAAATTTCAAAACGTAAACTACGTTAAATTATTAATATATTAAGAATATCTATTATATTTACGTTTTATTATGCAAGTTTGAACAGTATAAAATATATCCCATTAAGCTGCTTTAATAAATACAATAGCAATTGATATTTGAACTTTATTTGTAAGCACTGAGCACTTTATAATATATATATTCAATACTGTACAAAAGTTGGGGGTTTGTGGGATTTTTTTAAATGTTTTTTTTTTAAGAGTCTCTAATGCTCACCAAGTCTGCTTTTATTTGATCAAAAATACAGTAAAAACAACAACAAAAAAGTGAAATATTTGTGCAATTTAAAATAAATTTTCTATTTTAATATATTTTAAAATAGAATTTATTCCTGTGAAGTCAAAGATGAATTTTCAGCAGCCATTACTCCAGTTTCACATTATCACATTATTATTTTAATATGCTAATTTGGTGCTCAAGAAACATTTATTATTATCAATGTTGAAAATAGTTGAGCTACTTAAAAGTTTTTGTGGAAACTGAGATACATTCATTTAATGCAACCTAATGCAACCTTTAATGCATTTCTTTCAAAAGTCGACTGACCCCAAAATTTTTGAATTACATATACTTAGAAGTTATAAGCTTCTTTCTCTCTGTGTTTATCCAGGTGAGAAGCCGTATGAGTGCTCTAATTGTCGGAAGCGTTTCTCACACTCTGGGTCCTACAGCTCTCACATCAGCAGTAAGAAGTGTGCGAGCGTGACCCCTGCGGTCAACGGCCTGCCTCGTACACCTGGAGTGAAAACGGCTCTTACTGTTTCTCGTCCTACACACATCCTTCTGAGAGAGAAGGTGGACATTACCAACAAACCTCTGCAAGAGCAGCTCCCCCTGAAACAGATCAAACAGGAGCCTATCGAACAGCAACCCAAACCTGCGCCAGCAACACCTACGATAGCCAACGCCACTACCAATGGAGTCGTGGCTCCGCAAGGCGTCGTCCAAACACTGGTCCTGCCCACTGTCGGGCTTGTCCAGCCAATCAGCATCAATCTAAGCGACTTACAAAACGCTCTGAATGCAGCGATGGACGGTAATGTCATCAGACAGGTATTGACTTGTACCAATTCAAACGGAACGAGCACTAAAATCGTAGGTCAAGTGCCGGCGCAGGCGCAAGCTGTCGTGTTGCAGCCGCAGCAGGCGCAGCCGCAGGTGATATCCGCCATCTCTTTGCCAGTTGTGGGACAAGACGGAAATGCCAAAATTATCATCAATTACAACCCCCAGCTGGACTCACAACTCAAGGCAGTAAAAGTGAACACAATGCAGCCCACAGGGACGCAAACCGGTATAGCGCAAGCAAAATCTACAGCGTCCAATGTCGCACAGCCAAACGTGGTGCAGCTTCAGTCGATACAGTCCAACTCGACTGAAACACAAACATCAGGGACACCGAAACCTACACAGGTAAACATCATTAAACCAGTCCAAACCGGAAACCTCAGCAAACCACCGTCTATCATCAAGATAACACCTGCGCAGGCCGCCAGGTTGGTTCAAGCTCGGGCCACACAACCAAACCTCACCCAGCAAACTTTACTGCTGGTGAGAAGGGCAGATGGGACGCAGAGCCTCGTGGTTCGACAAATACCTGTCACCAATTCCAACACACAGAGCACCGAGACTAAATCAACCCCAGAGAAGACTACAAACACTCCTCCAGCAGAGGAGGAGACAACTGAAAAAACAGGTTCACTGGAGGATAAATGTGAAAAACAAAACCTGACCGCACCACCAAAAATCATAATCAAAACCGAACCAGCTTCTCCGTCCGAGATCGAGCCCAAATTGCAGAGTGAAGATGACAACGAGCTGCAAACAGATGAAAATAAAGGAGAGAAACAAACAGCAGCGACAACTGAGCCAGTGGCACACTCTGGAACGGTTCACAGCGGCGTCACTTGTGGAGATAACTTCCATAACTACGCGACGTGTCTGCTTTGCGACAGCTCCCCAAGCAAACGTAAGCCTTCGGACTGTCAAGACAGTGACGCCAAAGGGTCGCCCACAACTATCTCTCTCTCCTCTCTACTGGATAAGGATAAGAGTGGAGCAGCGGAACGCCTCCTTCCTCTTCTGAAGGCCTACAGTCAGAACCCAGATCCTAGTGAGGAGCAGCTGTCTCAGGTGGCCAAGACAGTCAAGTTACCTCTAGAGGCGGTCAGCAAGTGGTACCAGAAGATGCGCTCCAAAAAGATATTGCTCCAGGCTGCAAGCAACCTGAAAAACACCCAAGAGGTAAGTACAAAACATTTTATATAATGGTAAAATAGGGCTGTCACAATTCTTAATTTTGTCTTTTCTGACAATAAATACTATTCATTGCATGATTAAGTAAAAGCTTAACGCAGACACACCTTAAAAGTAATTTATTCTTATTTATGTGGATTCATGATAAAATGTTAGGATTTTTAGGAAGTGGTTTGGACTTTCTTTAAAACTCTGAAATGTTATGACACATTTTAAATGCTAAATAAAATATTTACAAATAAAGATATATACTGTGTATATACTGTGTACACACAACCGTTTTAAAAATAATTTTTAATTAATATTTTTAACAAAGACGCATTTATTTTATTATTTTAAGTGGCAGTAAAGACCTTAGCGTTGTTAAAAAATAAATATATTTCAAATAAATGTTGCTGTTTTTCACGTTTCCACAAAAATATTAAGCAGTAATGTTTTCAAAGTTGATAACCAAATTTTAAAATACATTCAAATAGAAACAATTAAAATATTTAAACTTGTAATAATATTTTGCAATCTGACTGTTTTTACCCTATTTTTGATTAAATAAAAGTAGCCTCTGTGCAGAAGAAACTTACTGACCACACACGTTTTACTGGTAGTATTTAAAAAATATTAATATATTTACAGATATTTAAAATATAATATAAAAATATAATAAGTTAATAATAATTATTTGCATATTTTCACTTTTCATGGCATTCCAGTATTCACTTATAAAAATGTTTGGATGGCAAAATGCAATTGTATTACAAATATTGTTTTTGTAAAGTGCACGTTAAATCACAGATCATTAGATGAAATAATCACAATCAAGCAATTATGTAATAACCTTGTCAAGCCTAAGACATTTTCGGTAACACTTTACAATAAGGTTCATTAGTTAACAACATTAGTAAACATGAACTAAGAATGAACAATACTTCTACAGCATTTATTAATATTAATGTTCATTTCAGCATTTATTAATGCATTATTAAAATCACAAGTTGTGTTTGTTAACATTAGTTAATGCACTGTGAACTAACAAGAATAAGCAATGAACAACTGTATTTTCATTAACTAACATTTACAAAGACTAATAAATATTGTAATAAATCCATTGTTCATTGTTTGTTCATGTTAGTTAATACATTAACTAATGTTAACAAATGACACGTTATTGTAAAGTGTTACCACATTTTCTTGAGGTTGTCATTAATGATGCTTTTGAAAATGAATGGGTTTTTCCTAAACATATTAATAACTTCTTGCTTCTTTGTCTAAGAAAACTACACCATCTGCTACACCTGAAGGAATGAACTCCACTCAAGCCACCTGCACTCCCACTCAACCCCCTGATGACACCTCAGCGGACACCCAAAATGGAAGCGCCGCTTCACCCGCCTCCCCTCCAGCCAGCGTCTCCACCGATGATCTCGTCATTGTCAAGACAGAAGACATAGAGGAGGAGCTGCAGTGTGAACCTCTGGATCTCTCGCTCCCAAAATCCAACTCCGCTCAAGCTAGCACCACCTCTAAGCTGCCGGTCTCCACCCAAAAGGAACCGCTCAACCTCACCTGCCTCAAGAAGCAACCGTTGCCGGGCAACACCATCTATGTGACGCAGGCCAGCACGGGTCAATTAAACATTGTGACAGCATCATTGCCAACCCTGGTTGCCATAGCAGAGCCAGGTGGTGTTTCATGCATTGGCACGGCAATATCCGGTAACAAACGAACCATCCTCATCCCCCAGCTCACCTACACCTACACCACCAACCCCAGCGTCAAAACACCCGACAAGTCTTTGACAGACACAAAGGGGACGGTGATACTCAACAACTGTCCGGTAAGCACAACAAGTAAACACAAACGTTAGGTTCTGCACATGCCTTTCATGGTGATGTTGTTCTGGACTCGTTTGCTCCATCTTTCTGTCCCTCAGAAGGTGGCAGACACGGCTTCAGACGGTGTGTCAGAGGACCAGAACGATGAAGATTCGCCTCTAATGAAGAAGAAAAGGAAGACTGTCGGTGGCCTGTACGCCTGCGATCTGTGTGACAAAATCTTCCAGAAGAGCAGCTCACTGCTGCGACACAAGTATGAACACACAGGTATGGAAAAACGCTTGTGAATGACACAATTTACAGGAATTGGACACTTAAAAATGTATTCATGTTAGGTAATATTAGAAACCAAAATATACCTGTATATACCTCAACTGGTGGTGCTTGCAAAGCCAAAGTGTTGGGTTTGATTTACAAAGAAAACATGCTGATATTTATAAAAAAAATAAATAAATGTACATGTAATGTAAAAATAATGAAGTAAAAAAGTTTAAGATAAACCAGGGGAGTAATTTAATTCATCAGGAGAGGGGAGAGGCCCAAAAATAAATCAATATTATTAACAATATTATTATTAATATTATAAAAAAAAAAAACAAGAAGAAAATAAAAACAATAAAATAAATACAATAAATTAAAAAGGAGAGGGACAGGGGCCTGTACCATGATGGTGGCTGAACAAACTCAGGGTTACAGGATTAGTTTTGAGTTGACAAAACCAAACCAGTCCAATATGGCTTTGTTGGTACCATGAACCTGATCATCAACTTTCTCTGTCAACTCAGGCTTGATCCTGAAACTGTGACATCAGTAATGAGCAGCCAATCACATGCCTTGAAACTGTGATTCACTTCTTGTGAGAGAGTCAGTGCGATTCACTACCAAAGATTAAAAGATTGAACAATATTAAAAATTGAAACACATTTACACAGCAAGATGAAACAATCTATCCATGAAAGAGGAAAACTTAAAGAAAACATTTTACCATATAAGTGCAAGTAAAAGTTGTAAAGTTAGTTTATAGAGTTGATAATATTTATAGGTATAAAAACACTTAAAAATCTAAGCTCATATGTAGTCACGTTTAAAGCTATCGATTCTAAAACTTATTTATATTGCATATTATCTATATGTTTATGTTAACTTAAAATAAAAGCTTAATTACAATTAAACTAAGCTGGCTTGTGTAATGGATTAAGGGTATTATAATTATATAAATAATATTAAATAATTATAAAAAAAAAATAATCATCTCTAAAAATCTGATGTTTTTATCTTTAAAAATGTTTTACTATGTAGCGTCCTTTAGAGTCCTGTAGAGTAATAAGAGAAACTGGAGGAGTGGATTTATTTCGTCAGACGTGTCACTTTGCTTGAAGCTGATTGGTCAAATTTCGGTTTCTAAACCAGAACATAACCTGCCCCGGAGCAGGTTAGCAGTGGAGCATAAGTTACTATGGCGATGAACACTGTTAAAAGCCAAACCACTTTCATGGTACTTAAAACCCAGAGTTGGCACAAACTAAACTGAAATTTACCAGCTAAACCGGCTTCATGGTACAGGCCCCAGGACCTCACATAACATAACAAAAATAATAATAATAATAATAATAATAATAAATAAAAACTGACAAAACCAAACTTTCTAACAGTTAGTTTTTCCTTAAGGAAAAAAAAAGCAAAAAGATGAAAAAACCTTGCCTCCCTCTCTGTCCAAACACAAAGAAACAGAATAACAATCACCAGCTCCATACAAAGCTCTTCATAATCAACATATTTAGGCAATCTCAGTAAAACATTTTATGTAGCATCTGGCTTAGGAGAAGAGAGAGACTGTAGAAGCTTTTATCTTGTTCTGGTCACATAACACCAGTATCACTATAGCAAGCAACACCTGTTTGCAATTAAGGTAGGAAGAAAAACATGAAACATATGGTGCAATAGCGCCACCTCCTGGTTACACATATCATTTGTTTGCAGATGCAACCAGGTAAGATATTTGCCAGGGTTTTCAACCAGGAGTCTGTGAATATTTAAAACATAAAATGTAAGAATTTCATAACTGTTTTTGAACAATTTTATAATCTTTGAATGTATAATATGAGGAACTGGGGAAAATATATATAGATATAATTCACGTATGCATATATATACAGCTGCATCTCAATAAATTAGAATGACGTGGAAAAGTTCATTTATTTCAGTAATTCAACTCAAATTGTGAAACTCGTGTATTAAATAAATTCAGTGCACACAGACTGAAGTAGTTTAAGTCTTTGGTTCTTTTAATTGTGATGATTTTGGCTCACATTTAACAAAAACCCACCAATTCACTATCTCAACAAATTAGAATATGGTGACATGCCAATCAGCTAATCAACTCAAAACACCTGCAAAGGTTTCCTGAGCCTTCAAAATGGTCTCTCAGTTTGGTTCACTAGGCTACACAATCATGGGGAAGACTGCTGATCTGACAGTTGTCCAGAAGACAATCATTGACACCCTTCACAAGGAGGGTAAGCCACAAACATTCATTGCCAAAGAAGCTGGCTGTTCACAGAGTGCTGTATCCAAGCATGTTAACAGAAAGTTGAGTGGAAGGAAAAAGTGTGGAAGAAAAAGATGCACAACCAACCGAGAGAACCGCAGCCTTATGAGGATTTTCAAACAAAACCAATTCAAGAATTTGGGTGAACTTCACAAGGAATCGACTGAGGCTGGGGTCAAGGTATCAAGAGCCACCACACACAGACGTGTCAAGGAATTTGGCAAGGAAGTTGTCGTATTCCTCTTGTTAAGCCACTCCTGAACCACAGACAACGTCAGAGGCGTCTTACCTGGGCTAAGGAGAAGAAGAACTGGACTGTTGCCCAGTGGTCCAAAGACCTCTTTTCAGATGAGAGCAAGTTTTGGATTTCATTTGGAAACCAAGGTCCTAGAGTCTGGAGGAAGGGTGGAGAAGCTCATAGCCCAATGCTTGAAGTCCAGTGTTAAGTTTCCACAGTCTGTGATGATTTGAGGTGCAATGTCTTCTGCTGGTGCTGGTCCATTGTGTTTTTTGAAAACCAAAGTCACTGCACCCGTTTACCAAGAAATTTTGGAGCACTTCATGCTTCCTTCTGCTGACCAGCTTTTTAAAGATGCTGATTTCATTTTCCAGCAGAATTTGGCACCTGCCCACACTGCCAAAAGCACCAAAAGTTGGTTAAATGACCATGGTGTTGGTGTGCTTGACTGACCAGCAAACTCACCAGACCTGAACCCCATAGAGAATCTATGGGGTATTGTCAAGAGGAAAATGAGAAACAAGAGACCAAAAAATGCAGATGAGCTGAAGGCCACTGTCAAAGATACCTGGGCTTCCATACCACCTCAGCAGTGCCACAAACTGATCACCTCCATGCCACGCTGAATTGAGGCAGTAATTAAAGCAAAAGGAGCCCCTACCAAGTATTGAGTACATATACAGTAAATGAACATACTTTCCAGAAGGCCAATAATTCACTAAAAAAAATTTTTTTTTTTATTGGTCTTATGAAGTATTCTAATTTGTTGAGATGGGTTTATGTTAATTGTGAGCCAAAATCATCACAATTAAAAGAACCAAAGACTTAAACTACTTCAGTCTGTGTGCATTGAATTTATTTAATACACGAGTTTCACAATTTGAGTTGAATTACTGAAATAAATTAACTTTTCCATGACATTCTAATTTATTGAGATGCACCTGTATATATTAGTGCTGTCAAACAATTAATCGTGATTAATTGCATCCAAAATAAAAGTTGTTTACATAATGTGTGTGTACTGTATATATTTTTTATGTATATATAAATACACACACATACAATATATATTTTGAAAATATTTGCATGTATATATTTACATTCATATAATTTATATTATATATAAATATATTTAATATATAAACGTAACATTTTTCTTTAATATATACAAGCATGTGTGTATATTTATATATATACACATAATAAATATACACAGTACACACATATATTATGTAAACAAAATTTTTATTTCGGATGCGATTAATCACGATTAATCGTATGACAGCACTAATATATTTCCATTTATTTTAGAAAGACGTTGTATTACAATAGTAATATTATTTTATATTGTATCTTATCTTATAAAGTTTGAAACCCCTGATTTAATGCAGTGACATTCATACATTTTGAAAGTGTCCCAAAATTTTTGCCTGCCACTGTACCAGTTAATATGTACTTCCTTTGTGCTAACCTCATTGTATTGCATCATCATCGTTCCAGGTAAGCGCCCTCACGAGTGCGGCATCTGTAATAAAGCTTTCAAACACAAGCACCACCTGATCGAGCACACGCGACTACACTCCGGAGAGAAGCCCTACCAGTGTGACAAGTGCGGGAAACGCTTCTCTCACTCAGGCTCTTATTCTCAGCACATGAACCACAGATACTCCTACTGCAAGAGAGACACTCATGAGCTGCCAGAGCAGGTCAGCACCTCCACTCCTCCCTCTCAGCTCGACTCGGACGAGAGAGAGAGCGACGGAGAGGAGGAAGAGGATTTATCCGCTCTGGACATGAGCGATATCAGAGTGGTGCGAGTGGGAGAGGAATACGAGGATGATGAGGAGAGCGGCGGAGAGGAAGAGCAGGACCCAGGACATGAGGAGCAAGAGACAGAGGAAGGAGGAATGGTGATGGAGGTGGAGCTCGGAGATACTGACACTTTGGAGGAGGAAACCGTGGAAACGGAGGATGCTATGGAGACAGAGGAGGAGTCAAAGGAGGAGGACACAATTCTCACAAATACTGAAGAAAACACAGAGATGGCAGTCGAGGACTGAAGGATGAACTCTTTTTACAGTCACTCACGTGGGAATAATTAAAGAGGTGATGAGCTCTTCATCGTAAACTTAAAGTTGTCAGTTGCAACGGAAACTGTGTCTCAGCTCTTTACTGTGTATAAAACCCAGGTGTGCCTGATTTACAAAACAATATTTCCTTGTTTTAAAAAGAAAGGAGAAACAGAAACTCCAACTCAACTAGACTTCGTAGGACTTCAAAGTTTCAGTTGTTTGGCTTTGTTCCGTTACCGAACCGCCCCTGGTATCTCGATTTATCAGTGTTCACGTGTTTTTGTTGCTCTGTACAGTCAGATTTCTATACCTTTATATTTGCCAATGAAGTTTACGAAAATCAGTATTTTAAAGTTTTGAGAAACAAAACTAAATTCTGCACTGCAGGTATAACTGGTTTACTTACGGAGGGTGATTCTCATGAAAACTGTCAAGAAGGGTCATATTTCACTTGAAAAATCAAAAGAAAAACATTAAGAAATTATATTTTGCATGAAGTCTATTTTTAAGACCATCACAGACATTTTTTAAAGAATCCTTTAAAAACAATTGTAAATATACATTGATTTTGATTTATACCATAAAGTTTAATTCATGCTGATTTTAATTTAAAAGGAAAAAATAAACTTTTTTGTGTCCAGACAGAATGGTTTTCATTACTGTATTTCAGTATTTTAATCACATTACAGTAATGAAAACTTATTAATATGCTTAAATGTCAAAATCCAATGCAAAAATGCTTGTTTTTAAATTAGACTATTTTCTTAATGCAAATTATAATTTTTAACTTGATTTTTTTGAGGTGAAATATGACCTGAACATTTCTTTGTGAGATTAACCACAGATACTTAATGCCTCAAGTTTAAGATACCATTCAGTATTTTTCTCGTGTTAATCAGGCAAGCTGTTGTTAGCATTGCCTCGTTTTCCCATCTGATTGTTTATCTGCCTTATGAAGGAAATTAAATTGCACTTCACTATTAATAGCTCATTTATAAAAAGAAGAAAATTTAAATCATTAATTATGGAAATATTCATAGGAAAGCTTATTATCATTTAAAAAATGTAATCGCTTTTTGATTAAATTTAAACTGAATTTAAACTGGTCACTTGTAATGAACTACTCAAATGAATAATGATTCAAATCAGATTCGAATTCTATTTTAAAAAATAAAAATAAAAAATTACATTTTGTAATAAGCACTCCAAAATATTTGTCGGGAACTGTAAAGAATGTTTTAAAAACATACTTTTCACGATCATGACACCATATGAAAACAAAAAAACTTCAGGAAAAAAGTGTCAACCTCAAAAGGCAGTTTCACCTGTTGTTTCATTCATCTTTGCGTGGCTTTATGTTGTAATGTGTCAGTCTGTGTTCATAGGAGATGCTCTAAGGAACTGCACACCCACAGCCTTATGCAAGACCGCCAAGCTGTAAGTGCCATTCACAAACATTAACACAGCGCTCCACAGTCACACCGGACAATCTAGACTTCAGCCAACTAAAGATACATGAAATGTCCACACTGCTCAAGGACCCAACCCAACAGATTTGACAAATTTAGAGAAATATTCAAGTTTGTAACACTGCCCTCATTTGTAATCAGATGGCACACTGTCAAGCTGTTATAGCTCATGCTGGTTTTCAGTGTTCAGAAAAGTAGTTTTCTCTCTCTTAGCCCACTTTTGTATTGCCAGAAAAAAGATAATACTACATACAGTGGGTACGGAAAGTATTCAGACCCCCTTCACTTTTTTCAATTTTGTTATGTTGCAGTCTGATACTACAATTGTTTAAATTCTTTTTTTTTCTGATTACTCTACACTCTGTCCTTTATAATGACAAAGTGAAAACAGAATTTTAGAAATGTTTGTAAATTTATTAAAAAGAAAAAACTGAAATATCACATTTACATAAATATTCAGACCCTTTACTCAGTACTTAGTTGAAGCACCTTTGGCAGCAATTACAGCCTCGAGTCTTTTTGGGTATGACGCAGCAAGCTTTGCACAACTGGATTGGGGGAATTTCTGCCATTCTTCTTTGCAAATCCTCTCAAGCTCGGTCAGGTTGGATGGGAACCGTCTGTTGACAGCCTTTTTCAGGTCTCTCCAGAGATGTTCGATAGGGTTCAAGTCAGGGCTCTGGCTGGGTCACTCTAGGACATTCACAGAGTTGTCCCTAAGCCACTTCTGTGTTGCCTTGGCTGTGTGCTTAGGGTCATTGTCATGTAAGAAGGTGAACCTTCGGTCCAGTCTGAGGTTTTGAATGCCCTGGACTGGGTTTTCATTAAGGCTATCTCAATATTTTGGTGCGTTGATCTTTTCTTCTACTCTGATGAGTTCCTCAGTCCCTGCCGCTGAAAAACAGCCCAACAGCATGAGGCTGCTACCACCACACTTTACTTTTGGGATGGTACTCTGCAGGTGATGAGAAGAGCCGGTTTCCTTCAAACATGATGCTTAGAATTGAGGTTCATCAGACCAGGTAATCTTGTTTCTCACAGTCTGAGGGTCCTTTAGGTGCTTTATTGCAAATTCCAAGTGTGTTTTCATGTGTCTTCACTGAGGAGAGGATTGAGTTTGGCCACACTGCCATAAAGCCCAGATCGGTGGAGTGTTGCAGTGATGTTTGTCCTTCTGTAGGTTTCTCCCATCTGCATATATGATCATGGAGCTCAACTAGAGTGACCACCAGGTTCTTGGTCACCAGTCTAGACAAGCCCCTTCTCCATCAATTGTTCAGTTTGGCTGGGGACCAGCTCTTGGAAGAGTCCTGGTTGTGCCAAACTTCTTCCATTTGAGAATTATGGAAGCCACTGTGCTCTTGGGAACCTTCAGTGCAGCAGAATTTTTTTTGTAGCCTTCCTCAGATCTGTGCTTCAATACAATCCTGTGTCTGAGCTCTGCAGGCAGTTCCTTTGACCTCGTGGCTTGGTTTTCGCTCTGATATGCATTATCAGCTGTGAGGCCTTTTACAGAGAGGTGTGTGCCTTTCCAAATCATGTCCAATCAATTTAATTTACCACAGTCGGACTCCTATTAAGGTGTAGAAACATCTCTGCAATGATCAAGAGACATGGGAGGCACCTGAGCGAAATTTCAAGTGTTGTTGCAAAGGGTCTGAATACTTATGTAAATGTGATATTTTAGTTTTTTCTTTTTAATAAATTTACAGACATTTCTAAAATTCTGTTTTCACTTCATCATTATGAGGTACAGAGTGTAGATTAATGAGAAAAAAAATGAATTTAAACAATTGTAGTATCAGGCTGCAACATAACAAAATTGACAAAAGTGAAGGGGGTCTGAATACTTTCCGTACCCACTGTATGTAGAATCATATAATAACCTAAAACAAATAGCCAAACCAAGTAATGAATACAAACCAATTAGAAGCAGGTTAAGGATTATTTGATGAATGATGATGAAAGAAATATACTTGAAAGAAATGATGGTATGAACCATAGGATTGTATTGGAGAGCACAACCCATAATCATCAGCAATTGTTCTCTGTTATTAAGATTTCTAACATGCACGGCCCTATAGATGAAACTAAATCTAGCATCCTGAAGTCATGCAGAAGGCAAATGTAATATGACTGTGAAGTGCACAAAGAAAGCAGCACTTTGGAAGAGGCGCATAGGATTAAAAATGTTTTAGTTGATTGTGTCTGAGCAGACCTTACAGTATTATTAATTTCAGTGTATTTCGAAATGTTTATTCTTTTTTGTGTTTATGCATGTGTATATTGTGTATTACCATCAGTATTATTGTCACTGACAAATGTTTCATTTGTAGAACCTTTTTATATACGTCTTATTTTTGTATTGCTTTATTTATTGCGTGTGTAATACACAAAACTGTAGTTTAACACAATGTATTTTAGAATTAATCTCAGTGCCACGAAGGAGGTTAAACCCTGATATACAGTATATAAAGCCGAACTTAACAGTATTAGTTTTATAATTTCAACTTATTTTTTAACTTTACCACAAAAAGTCAATCAGGCAGATATTTGCACCCATTGCTTCAGTTTTTCTGAAACCCTGACCCTTTTCCAACAGCTTCACAGTAATTAATAGTAAATGACCCTTAAACCTGTGATGAAGAGCATGGATTCATGTTGTTGTACTGGTGTTGAAATTGCCATTTTGGAACCAAAAGTAGTCAACCCATTTTGTCTGTTTGTTTTTATTTGTGCCAACTTTGCATTGTGTGTGTATATGTCACATTTTCCATGAGGTGATAAACCTGTTTGTAGGATTTTTTCTTCTTTTGTTTCCTTTTTTTGATGCCCCATAAAATAAAATGAAGTGAAGCACCAGGTCATTTCTAAATTACTTATTCATTCTTTAACAAATTTAGTGAAAGCGTGCTAATATTTAATAATTTTCACACAACAGTGGGTATCCAAGATGTTTAGTGTTTCATTTAAAACTTTGACCTAAAAAAATTCAAGTAAACCTTCTAATATGTAATATGTAGTACGTGTTTAGTACTGTTAAGTGACATAGCATCCACTGTTTGTGAGGTTTTGTATCTAGAAATCCAGCAAAACATTAGGCTTAGGACAAACTCTACTATTGCAAAGACTTGCAAGAAAATGTATCCATTGGAATGGAGAGGAAATAGTTTGCAATTTCCACTTAAGAGTGAAATATGGGAGTATTAGAACAAGAAATCAGTGAACAAAATGCGTCAGACTAATTCCAGATTTTTTTCCTCATGTGGTCAGTCTGCATCTTTATCTATAAAAATATAAATTGTCATACTGTATCAACAGCATTGAATGAATGATGCATTTATATTAATATGCATTAAAGGAATATTCCAGGTCCAATAATTTAGACAAGTCCCTAAAAAAAGCCAAAACAGCATTTACAGTAAAAGCCTATAAGTCTGAACATTCCTTTATAAAGTGGCTGTGCTTTGATTAATTCCATATAATATATGTATCCATATAATATAAAATACATAAGAGTTGGTTTGTAAACCAGTAGTTAAATTATATGCGAGAAGATTAAGAGCAACACATTAAAAACAAAAGCAGCGTTATTGTGATGTTTGCTGCTCCCTGGTGGGCGGGAGTAACAACACTCAATAAGGTGACCAACTTGCCTTGTCAATTTTATTTTGATCAAGACAAAGCTCTGCAACGTACAGCAGAACATTTGACGAATTACATTCAACAGCCATTTACCAAATAACCATATTTGAATTAATTCTCATTAAAACATTTTAATAAACCTGTCTCTATATTAATACAATTGTGGTGTCTTAACCTCCATATGCTCTTTTTACTCATCACACACACACACACATTTCAGTGTCTCTCTAAGGACCGAAGGGGACATATGCCCTCACACAGCCTGAAATATACTTGACATATATTTTCATAGCTCAGAAGTTTGTACATCCTTTGATATTGGATCAATAATCAGGAAATTGAGGCCAAGACTCAAACAAAAGTTTGCGTATCCGAATCTTGAGAGTCTACACAATAACTCCAGTGTTTCCCAGCAGTGGTCATCTCAGGGGTACAATCCATTCCCGTGAAAATAAATTGTTAGGATAGAATAAAATCCATGTCTTTCATGTCAGTCAATCAGTTGTGTTGTTCCAAACCATATTACAGTATTACCAAGGAAAGACATGACGCAAATTGTAGTACTTGTATTGAACGGAAATCTAAAATGAAGCATCAGATTTCTCCCATATGCAACACGGTTTTCAGTCGGACAGAAAACGTTCATATTTCAAGCCCTCGTTGCTCCAAATGAATCCAAAGATGGTCCAAAAATTGCATAGTCCAATGAATTTTGGTATATAAAAATAATACGACATCCAGCCAAGAAAAAAAATGACTATAATTCAGTCCAATAAAGATATGAGAAAGGATTTGACTGTTTATGTTGAACCCAGAATGCTGTTTTTTTCTAATACGGGTGTTCCTCTCATGTAAACGTACCAAACGTTATGCTCAGTGTTCAGACTGGCAGTCAATGGGCTGTTTCGGTCTTCAGCAGTAACTGTGTCCCGTTGGGTTTGGTCAAAGGGTTCCTGTGCATGTGACCTACCTGCTGAATATGGTCTCATATTCCATAAGAACGAGCTCAACGATCTGATTCTGGTAGACCATGTGCACGGCCATATTTGCCGTCTCCACCTCTGGGCGTAGGAGCGTCGGGCCGAACACGATAGCTACACTCTGCGTGGTCATCCTGTTTTCGTCGACATGCTGGATTACTCTACAGAGAGAAAGAGTGTTTGCAAACACACAAGAGCAGTTGACGTAACATACACATCCTCTAAAACTAATCAGAATTATAATTAATCATTTCCGTTTATGTTTATGTGCTTTCTACAGTAAGTTGTTCTCTCCTTTTATACTCACTTCTTCAAGTGTTTGAAGAGCGCCTGTATGGTGTCGTGGTTTGGCCGTGGCAGTTGCTTCATCAGATCTTTAACCGCCTGAACTTTCTGCTTATAATCCGGCATTTCTACAAAGAAACACACATGAAAGTGCAAAACATCTCCCTCTAAACACCAGTGTTAAATATTGATCTCCACTCACTGATAGCGGTGATGAAGTTGTTGAAGAAAGCGTAGGGGAATAGAGGCTCTGGCAGCTCACGGAAAAACATCTTCAGGGCTCCAGTGGTCACGTGAATGTCCTCCCATTTACTGTCCCCTAAATCCACTTTTTCATCTGTATTTATGAAGATCAAAGTGATCAAAATAATCATCTGTTTTTATCAAACATATGAGTAATCGGTTACTTATAAATCAGTATGGGTGTAAAAGGTAGCAGGATGTACCGTGATTAACAGCAAATCTCAGTTTTTGTATAATGGCCAAATTTCCACTGACTCTGTACAAACCATCCACTCCTAACCCTAGATGAGGAGAGAAAGAGACAAAAAATGACAAGCATTACAAAACATTGGAATGCATGTTAGCATGCAGTTCACAGCAGTGAGTATCAACTCATCCAGTTAACATGCACATCAATATTGTGAAATTAAGCAGTAATTTTACTATCATTGATACATTATTATAGTTTTTAATATTTCAAATTTGATTATTTCTATATTTACTGCTTTCACTTTCACTTTAAAGTCATTATAAGTTTATTTAGTTTTAGTTATTTTACTTCAAGTTAAACTATAAATGCTGAAATAAAACAAGTTTAATAACTTTTATATATTTTATTTCAGTTAATGTTTATTTCATTTTAAGTAATGAAAATGTTAATTGTTATAGTTTTAGGTAACTATGACAAACCTTTTTTTTTAAAAATTGAAAATAATGTCTATTATTTTTATTGACTGCACAACCTTTTCCATTTTGTGGCAATGTTGTCTGGCATTTTTGAAGGTAAGAAATATTCAAGGCCTGATTAATATTTAGTAAAAAGTAGTAATGAAACTAATAATAACTGAACATACTGTACAATCAATGACAGCACTAAATTATCTAGGAAATAACAGTGGAAAAGAAAGCAGATGTACATATTGGCAACTACAACAATCATGTATACAGGAATATTAAGATGCTTACATGGAATTTGATGTGCATGTAACCTTAGTCAGTGACAAGGGTTGAAAATAGTAATTAAAGTTTTATTAAGCATAAACATTCAAAGCTGGGGTAAGAGTAAATTTAGGATTTAGATGTAGTCAATATTCAGCTGCACATGGACGGAACAGAAGTGTACCATTCTTCTCCACCTGCTCAATGCACATCGAGACAAAGTGAGGGACGGTGGTACTTTCTCTCTGACAAAGACTGCTCAAACTGGAGCCAAACACCTGATCTACAGAGAGAGAAACAAACAATAAAACAGTCTTTGAGTTTTACCAATAACTCTGTGTTCACGCAGCTCTGTGTGTATATGTACACGTGGTACCTTTAATGTAACCCTTGTCTTTGACGGCCTGTAATGTGGGTCTGCCTGTGAGTAGCTTCACCAGCTTGGTCTTCTTCTTCTGTTCTGCATTATCCATGCTTACGGATTTCTTAATATCTAAAGCATTATGGAAAGAGAAGTCCATTTAAGGAATGGTACACAACTGCAGATACACTGGGCTTAATGATGTGAGTGGGCTGCAGGGCCGCATTAACAATAGGGCTAGGCGGGGCTGAAGCCCCAGGGCCCGGGCAAGGAGGGGGCCCGTGATTGGCTGTAGAGTAGATTGACTGGCCATCGGTAGCGCGGCGCGCCAATCGCCAAAGCCCCACCACGCCCCCACTTATTAGCGCTATTATTTAGTGGAGTTTTTCCATAAATTCCATGCATTACCATTAGATATTGAAACGTCATGTTTGAATTAGGTTTTTACCAATCAAATGCATTTATTCTATAGCCTATTTGATTTTGAACGACCTGTGCACTCATTTATAAGGTGATCGCTGCGCCTGATGTCCACATTCACCTCTTCACTTCATTCTGGTGTATGTGGTCATGCAAAGAACAACCTTCGATAAGTAAAAATATAAGCTATTCTAAAAAAAAAAATAATTGAAAGGGGTTTTAAAAAAGGAAAAACTTAAGAGACATACAGCTGATAAAACGAGTTAGTCAGTAAAATCCCCAGCTATCAGGTTATTTTACTAAAGCTGATGATGGAGTGGAAGTTGTGTAACAGCAAGTGGAGCAGGCACATGGAGCAGATGGAAACACAACACCATCGTCCCCACCGATTTTAGGATAGTTTGATTATTGACTTGATGGATGTATATTGCTTTTTTTAGAGATAACCGGTAGAAATATGTCAATCATTTTGCGCGTCATGATTATAATTTAAACGCATTTTAAGCATTGTGGTTTTAAAACATTTTTAACTGTTCAGGGACATTAAGCAGCGGGGCGGCAGAATTCACTTTGGCAAATACGCGTGTTAGCCTGATACGCGCGGCGCGCACCTGCTCGTACAAAACTTATTTTTCATGCTTTGTGATTAAACATTCAAAAACACATTTATGTGTCAAAACGCTCTCTTTGTGAGTATCCTCGTTAACACAGTCATTTGTGTCTTAAATGAACGTTAATAGTTAAAGATAAAACAGTAAGTTATATGAGGTCCTGGCATTATATGATGAGATTTTAAAGGGATAGTTTACCCAAAAATGAAAATACTGTCATCATTTACTCACCCTCAAGTTGTTCTAAACCTGTGTGAATTTCTTTGTTCTCCTCAACAAAAAAGAAGATATTTTGAAGAATGTTCATAACCAGAAAGTTAATGTTCCCCACTGAGTTTTTTTTTTTTTTTTTTCTATACTATGGAAGTCATGGGGGCCATGCAGCTACTTGGTTACCAGTATTGTTCCAAATACAGTATATTCTTTTGTGTTCAACAGAAGAAGGAAACTCTTACAGGTTTAGAACAACAACAGAATTTTAATTTTTGGGTGAACTGTTCCTCCAAAGCAGCCTAATACAGTGCGTGCAGAATTATTAGGCAGGTTGATATTCTGGTCATATTTTTTTCCCAAGCACATTTTACCAATTCCAAACCACATCAATCTTAATATCTACTATTGATTTTGTATTTAATCATTTATAAGTCATATATAATTGTGCATGAAGGCTGGAAGTGAAAAACTTCTTATATTCAGGTGTGCATAATTATTAGGCATGTTTTCTTTTACAAATAAAATGAGCCAAAAAAGAGATTTAACTCAGACCAAAAGTCAAAAATGATTAAATCCCCATGAGAAGAATGCAATACTAATGCAATAATAGAATTTGCAAAGTTCAGGCATGACCATTGGGCAGTGAAATGCTCATTGGGTCAGCAGGGTCAGAAAAAACAGGTGGAGAAGAAAATACACTTGTTAACTGCAAAATAATTAAGAATTAAGGTGAAAAATTAGGTCTGAAACCATCAGGAACCATTTAGTCTCCAACTCCACCATTTTCCAGAACTGCAACCTACCTGGAGTCTCCAGAAGTGCAATGTGTCAGGTTCTCAGAGACTTTGATTGGGTAAAAAATCCTAAAAAATTACCCTCACTTAAGAATAACATGCTGAAGTGTTGTGAAATACATGAAGACTGTTTTTTTTTTTTTATAAGCTTTATAGACAGATAAGTTGAGAGTGACTTTTGAAGGACCAGCATCACATCCTCTTGTACCACTGTTTGAAGAATTTATCTTCTCTTCTAGAATCTGACAGTATGTTTTGGGAATTATTAAGTGAGGGTCATTTTTTTATGATTTTTTACCCAAGCAAACTCTCTGAAACCTGACACATTGCACTTCTGGAGACTCCAGGTAGGTTTCAGTTCTGGAAAATGGTGGTGCTGGAGACTAAATGGTTCCTGATGGTTTCTCACCTAATTCTTCACCTTAATTCTTAATTCTTCTGCAGTTAACAAGTGTCTTTTCTTCTCTGCCTGTTTTTCTGACCCTGCTGACCCAATGAGAATTTCGCTGCCCAATGGTCATGCCTGAACTTTGCAAATTCTATTATTGCATTAGTATTGCATTCTTCTCATGGGGATTTAATCATTTTTGACTTTTAGTCTGAGTTAAATCTCTTTTTTGGCTCATTTTATCTGTAAAAGAAAACATGCCTAATAATTATGCACACCTGAATATAAGAAGTTTTTCACATCCAGCCTTCATGGACAATAATATATATGACTTTTATAAATGAATAAATACAAAATAAATAGTAGTTATTAAGATTGATGTGGTTGGGAATTGGTAAAATGTGCTTGGAAAAAAAAAAAATATGACCAGAATATCAACTTGCCTAATAATTATGCACGCACTGTATAGCTGCTGTTGCCATTTGTTTCAATAATGTAAATCAAACATCAGAAAGAAAATCACTCACTGTCCTTGACTGAATCACGTTTGTAAAATAAGAATGAATGTATATTGATTTTATACAGTGAAGACTATTCAGTATATTTGTACATTTAATATTTCTTCTTATTCAGTGCTTTAAGCTTTTCAAGTAGGTTGATTTATGTATCTTTGTTCTATTGTAATTCGTGACTGTTTACTTGTCTTCAGTAAACTTGTTTTTACTTAGGCTAGTATTATTTTTTGTGATATTAAAATTGGTAACAAGAATTGTGAAGTTTCAGTGCATCAAAAATTTTGATAGGGTAAAAATCCTATTTAAAACCTATATATATATATATATATATATATATATATATATATATATATATATATATATATATATATATATATATATATATATATATATATAATTACTGTGACGGGGGGCCCTGCAGTAAGTCATAGCCCCGGGGCTCAGTGAGGTCTTAATGCGGCCCTGGTGGGTTTTATTATAAATAAATCACCTATACAATACTCTAATCACCTAAATTAGAGTATTGTGTTCTTAAGTTATACGCTAAAAAGCTGCCTAGGTTTTGAAACAGTTCAACAGAATCATTCACATAGACACACACACACACCTCTGGCCTTCTTGGAGTTTCTTTGCTCTTTTTCTTTGTCATGTTTCTCAGTGTCAGGAGATTCTGGCATGTCTTCTTCAATGGCCTCATCAGACTCCCAAGCCTGCAACACAAAACACACATACAAGAATTCAGAATAATTAGAGGGCCAAGGTAACGCAAGTGAAGGCATATAGAAGAGTGATCTTACATATGTGTGTATGGCTTCAGTCAAAGCCTTGTGCCACTCATTGATGAGGCTCTCGTTATCTGACTGCAAGAGGAGCTCCATGGCCTGTCGAGTCTTCAGCTAGACACATGAACGCAGCAAATCAAATAGCAATATTTATCACACAATTAACCATGTTTAGACATCAAGCTGTTCATCACAGCGTCAGCCAAGCTCTGTGCAAAAAGGACAGGATAATCCACTGCATGACCTTAATAACAGTTCAACATTCATATCTCTTTTAACCAAATCAAACAGAGAGAGAATTAGGTGAACCAGTTTCCAACCAGCTCTTTACCTCTAGAACATGTTTCTTGCTGGATTTGTCTTTAGATGCCCAGTCCACTGAACCTCCTTTGAGTTCCACACTAAACTCCAGCTTCTGGTCTCTTCCAAACTGTTGAGAAAGCATGAACACATAAACATACACACCAGACATATAAAATTGAGTATATCACATAGGCTACTGATGATTTTCTCCCAGCACTGAACTGTCACTCACCCAACCAGTCCCGCCCCCTTGGCCCTTATTAAATAGTAGTGCAGAACCCTGCAAAACTGTCCAATAGGAGGTCCAGTTCTTCCTGTGGGCATGACAAAAGGCAAACAAACAACAATATCAGCACAGCACAGTTATGCATTTGTTTGCTCTGTCAAATGAATGAGCACATTCCCTCCCTGTTTGCTTTTACTTACCGGACCTTCTTTCCATGTTCAGTGATTTTAGTCATGTTTAAAGTGCCACATTTCTCTGACGGCTAGAACAGAGAAACAGATGTGAGAAGAGAGAAAGAAGACAAACCTAAATAATCAAATTACAACGAGAGTGATGAACAGCAAGTGGCCACAGAATCAACCCAGAACAGAGTTAGAAGAAACCTAACTTTGTCTAGTCGCAACAAAGGCTGAGCCACCATAAGAAAGAAATTACCATACATGAGCACAGTGATGGTTTAGGGCTGTTTGCAGTATGTTGTACTGAGCAATATTGCATTTCGTTCTTCAGTATTTAGTAAGGAAGCAGCACAACAGACGCAACCAGTAAATCAAATCTTATAAAATTGATCGTTTTAAAATCTGATTGGATGAGTTGCATTCAAACCACATGCAAATGTACACACACCTGTGATCACACATCAGTTTAATTCTGTATCAATGCACAAAACTGACTATATTTTTACATCATTGCTAATGTAATCACTTTTTAAACAGTTTTGTAATATTGCTGTGGCATTCTAAATGCATGGATCCACTAGAGGTTGTCCAGTGATTTAACCATCCATAACCATTAAAGCACTCCACTTCACATTGAGCATATCCAACACCCTTAAACCCTTAATGCTTGGGTTCTCATGGCTTATTGATTTATTAGAATCCCACACCACAAGCACACATAATAGCTCAGCATTAAGAGAGGAGTGAAAACCGGGCAGGGAAACAAAGACAAACATAAAGGAGAACTAGGAGGAGAAGAGAGGGATGATGCTGATACTAACAGAGTTTGGGGGTTTAGGAGAGGAGGGAGAGGACGAGTCAGAGTCAGGTGAGCCAGTTTTGGTGTCCTACAAAGGAAAACAACAAACCACTTGACTCGTGTACAATTTTATCAACACCTGTAATAATCAGCAAAGTAATCCACGGTTGTCAATAGTCATCAATCACTGTACCTATTAATTCGGATTAATAATGGCCAATATGTAATTCAGACAGCATTAGATACACTATATGGCTCCATTTCAGGGTAAGTCAGGATATTCTATCTTTGCTGGAAGTCTTAAAGTAAAAATCACCCATTCTAAAACTAGACAAGACTAACTGATCATTGAATCAAAGCATGTGATTAAGCACACAGGTTTAAAGCATTTCTCGAATCATTAAAGAGTTCATTCAAAAATATAAATTCTGTAATCAGCTCAAGTTTATGCTGTTCAAAACCATCCACTGAAGACAAAAGGTTGTGAGCAACATCAGTGTGTGCATGATGACAGTTGAAATTTAATAGTGAATGATTCCTTTAAGAATAATACATTCATGTGCAATTTCTCATGCAGTTCAAACACATACTGTACAGGATTTGTGCAGAAATCACTGTATATACTGAAACGAGTTGCAGTGAGAGTGTGCATGCAATCATCTCAGACGATGTGATTGGTTGCTGGGATATAGGGGTGAGGCAACACTGACTTGTGGCCTATAAGGGTGAGAGCGGAAGGTGCTTTTGCGGTGCAGGTGTAAGGTCCGCCGGTCCTTGGCGGATTTCTGTTTTAACTTCAGTCAAACATAAAGCACATGTAAACATCATCTCCCAAATCGGGATGGGAGTCATTCACAACACTATAACCAAAAGAACTGGGTTCATTTCAACCAGACCAGCATTTGACAGTGCTTGTAAATATAATCAACCCTAAGCAGTTTCATGATGACACCTAAACTTTAATGAAATATTTAAATCATAATCAACCTTTTAATGTATTTAAATTATTAAATAAATAATAAAAATATATACTGATATTACCAGCAGAAGTTAGAAGCTTGTAGTAGAACTTGTAGAAGAAATAGAAGTAGCAGTTAGATAAACTAAAATATCAGCTGTTTCAGCTATCAGCTTAAGCACTGGGTGAAACAAATTTTCAAAATATACTGAAAAATAAGAGTTTAACCACTAAATGAAGATAAAACCATCTTAAAACTGTGTTTGATTATTTGTGTCATTAAGCTTGCCATCTGTATTGAATTTGAGCAGTTTCATTATGCATGTTGTCATTGCCTCATGTGCAATAGTATGATGCCTCTTTGTATGCATATGCATGCGTACCTTGTCATTGGACTCGTGTAAATATACACTGTGTCTCGTCCTGATAGGAATTGAATCAGGCAGTCTCCGGTCAAGACTACGAGTTTTGTGCGCATCTCCTGGTAGCAGAGCTGAGTGGTTAGACTAAAATAGGTGGAACAAGAAGAGGCAAGATTATTAGGACTGGTAATGAGGTATGTCAGGGAAACTAATTGAAATACTCTCAAAACGTGTACATGCACACACAGACACACACTTTCAATTAAGCACTGCACAGGGCACTGAAACCAGGATTAGTAGGTTTTAATAAACCAAATTGAAAGGGATTTCCTGACTAGATATTTTAATGCTGATAAGCACCTGAATCTGTTGGCTCACCTGTGATTTGAGACCGATTTTAGGAAGCTCCCACTCAGATCTGGAGCCATCTGCACTGTAGTAATACAGCCGGCCTCGCTCGTCTGTGTGTCTCAACCACTATATATAAAACAAAGCCTTGTAAGGCAGACTCTGATTCCTTTTTCCTACACAAAAGCATATCTAAAGCCACCCTTCCACTATCTCCA
The DNA here is from genome assembly GCA_039654775.1 of Spinibarbus caldwelli. Lineage (NCBI taxonomy): Eukaryota > Metazoa > Chordata > Actinopteri > Cypriniformes > Cyprinidae > Spinibarbus > Spinibarbus caldwelli. Next base: position 28,829,707 of record CM077234.1, on the reverse strand, counting down.
ACATTCAAGTACAATTGCCGCATTTCGCCTCGTATTGACAATCATGGTAAAATAAATGTATAAATATATATTCACGATTAACATTTTAGTGCAAAAATATTTGTAATTCTCACCTTGCGCGCATAGTTTTGATTAAAATACAAGTGTTGTTGTTGAGTGGTTGCATATAGTCTAGCCGCAAAAGTTCAAATATTTCATATACCGAAGCTTAAATTGGATTTGAAAATTTCACAAACACATATTCCACACAGCTCATGTACTACTCTCCACTGGACTTCCAATCTGTTAGAAACTGTTTGTCGGAGACAGTAAAAAGGTGCCTTCACAGAATGCAACAGAAAGGATGTTTTTAAAACGTAATGCATAAAAACGTAACACACATGACAAGGGGTAAAAAAAAAAAAAAAAAAAAAACAGCATACGAGGCCTGTATGGCAGTAAAAAAAAAAAAAAACTCAACTAACAACTAATTTACAGCTTACTGAATGCACCAAAAAAAGCAGCGCAAATAAAACCATCAAAAAAAAAAGTTCCATGACTTGTCAACTCTTCAACCACTGTGATCATCTCTAGATACACCGAATCAATGGTTCAGGACAGGTCATACAGTATGTTAACCATAGAAATGAGGAAGTGTAATAAAAACAATAAACAAGCCAGGTGTTGATTAAAAAGTTAGTAGTTTCCCCATTTGTGAGCTTAGTAAGACAAAAATTGTCAACCATGCAGTAACACTGAGTTTGTCTTTGTACCTTCTCATTAGTATAGTCAGACACATAGAGAGTGTGTCCATGCTCATCCATTTCCTCAGACCAGCCTCTAGGGGGCGAACCATATTGGCTGTCTGATTGGCTGCTCAGACAGTTTTCCTCTGACGACAGAACCTTCACCCAGCCAAATCACACAAAAGCAAGACGAGTGGAAAGAAATATAGAGAGAAAAAGTAAAAGAGTTCATTCAGAGAGGCAGACAAGGAAAAGAGAAATGAGAAATAAATCACCAGTCAGTCAATCAACCCTTCACCCACCAGATAAGGGAAAATCAATTACCCACAATGCTTTGCCTGTATATAAATATACAGCTTAGGTTGAGAAAGAGTTTAGCTATCCCATCATGCATTTACCAAGACCACAACAGATATTTTGTCCCTGATGAAGCCAATACATGCGTGTGTTTGTGCGTGCATGCATCACTGTCTGTTGTGTTGAGCCTAATCTGAGAGTGTTGAGTGTGTACCTCAGTGTCAGTCATGTCTTGTTTCTCCTCTTTCCTTGTGAAGCTGTCCCGTGCCCGTGGGGGTTTCCAGGTCCTCTCCTGTGTGCTGCGGTTGTAGTAGAAGTGTCTGCCATTCTGGTCTTTGTGAGTCTCCCAGTCGCCATTGGTGTGGAGCGGAGAGGAGGACGGCAGTGGAGGGGTGGAGGACTGAGAGATCTTCAACTCCTGCAGGTTTGTGTAGACAGGAGAGTCAGGCCTGCCCTGCCCTGAACCTAAAGTCTGCATTAGAAGAGAGAGACAATCGTTGTTAGAAATGGTTGTTTGATATAGGACAAATAATCAAAGTAAAACTAAAATCGTAAAAAGTTCGCAATTAAATACACAAACAAATTTAAATGCAATGCATCAAGAAAAGGGTTTTGTGGGCAGATTTTTTTACCAGATTTGGAATAAGGAGCAAATTTAACTAGACAAGGAAACACAGAAGGTCTAGAAAGTCTTAAGGGTTTAATTGCAGTGCCTATCAACACTGTTTAAAAATGAAGGAATATAATCTACATATAAAATGTTTGTATCTGGACACATTTACTCTATTATTCCACCCTCTAGTAGTGCAGTATGACATAACAGAGAACTGAAGATGGATAAAATCAACTTATTCTGCTGCTTACAGGCTCAATTATTGTGACTTCATGTGAAAATACAAACTTAAACATGTTGCACAGAAATTGTATAGAAAACTGTATAGAAAACCACAAACCGTACTTGTGCAAATCATACTGACTTTGAAGTACAATTATATTCCAAAATGTACTACATGATATATCACGTGCACACTGATTTTTCTCCATGTCAAAGTTCCTGTTATCCAACCTGTTAAAGTTTCAGTTTTTCCAGATTTTTGACATATTTTCTCATTTGAGCGAAGACCGAAAATGTGGTTTTATGACATCTGTGGCAGCTCAACTTTCGATGCATCCCTACTGCTCACAGGAACTGATTAGAATAGTATTTTCTTCATGAGGGACATTATGAGACTAGAACAATAGATAGAGTTACAGTCAGAGAGGGAAACAGAGGGGATAGATTAGAGAGAGAAAGCGAGACTGTCATTCATACCTGAAACTTATTTATAGAAGAACCTGCACAACCACATTCCAGATCCTTATAACACACACCTGAACTCACACTTACTTTACCACTAGGCCTCTCAACAAGATTAGATTAAAGGCATAAAAACAAAATAATCTGGATAATGAGGAATATGGCACAATAAAGCACACAGTACAGCAAAAAGCACTGAATGAAATGAGAAATCTCTAGTCCTACAAAATACTGAAACAGAGAGAGCTAAAGAGACACGGAGGAAGTGAACAACTGATTCCAAACAGTGAACTCTATGGCGTGTCATTCAATCAAACCTGTTACACAACAGCCCCATGGGTAATTTAATTATGACTAAGCACATTAAACTAAGTGTGTGTGAGAGAGAAAGCTCTCTTGATATTTTTGCAAAGCTGTTGAAGGTTGTTTTTTATTATTAATTATAATGCAAGTGAAGTGAACCAGTCCAGTCCTGGATTCCAAAGCCAAAGAATCCCAGCATGCATCACTGCACCATCTGAAACAAGGTAATGAGCTCACATGAATATGTGCATGGTGAACCTGGATGGCACTTAACAGTTTAAGCCACAGAGGATAATGTCATCAGATTAGAGATTTGGGCTAAAGCGCACAAACACAAGCTAATGGTGTGGTGTGATCAAACTCAGACTTTTAAGGTTAATGAGAGAGGAAAAAACACGGAGAACCTATACACAGGCCAGTATCCCAAAAATAATCATGTGATCACAATGATAATGTAATGACTTCATATACAAGACTTCATCAACAACTGTACTGAAAATTAAAGTAATGGCAGTCTGTGTCAAAGAGAAAGAGTCTTCATAGTTAATCATAGTTAACAATCATAAGCACTAATTTCAGGCTGCTGGGGCCAACAGGCTCATAGCAGTGATGATGTGCTGGCCAAGACGACGCCACAAAATTCGTGTCAATTATCTTTGGCTCTTTAATTAATACTAGTGTGCACTGAACAGTTTATCAAAATGTGATACAACTTTCATTAAGGATAATCAATCACAGGTTAACAGCATGTAGGTTATGCTAATGTAAGAAGTAACATTTCCATAACTAATGAAAAACATTCAAGTAATAGTGAATGCTAACAATGTCACACAACTGAGAACTAATGGTAATACTGCTAGTAGCTAACCTTTCACTAAAACCGGACCCAGCCAATTACACCGTCTCACATACGCTGTGGGTGGGATTATGTAATGGCTTGGAGAAAGAGAAAACAATTTAAAAAGAACACTGGAGAAAAAACAAATAATGTATTTGAAACAAAACCACTGAATGTGTTTGAGTCAAAATAAGTGTACAGCCAGAGGCAAAGAAAACAAAAATCATCCAACTAGTTTCCACAATGGAAACTCACCAATAAAGCATTTTACATACACTGAATAACGATCAGGAGACAAAAAATATGTATAACAATGACAACAACAGACACCCAAACAAAACAAGCAATATATAAACACATATGATCACAAACACAAAGAATAGCACATCAAGAGAGAACCAAATTGTTGTTTAAACTTTAAAGAAATAGTTCATCCAAACAAAAAAATGGATAGTCTAGTATTCAAAATATTGCAGAATTTCTCCAGTGAAAAATCTTCTTATCTGAATAAGGAGAGAAATATGCACAGATCAAGCTTCTGACTTCATAAGATGTTAATTGATTAACTGGAGTTGTGTGGATCATTGTGATGTATTTATCAGCTGTTTGAACTCTCATTCTAATGGCAGCCATTCACTACAGAGGATTCATTGAGCAAGTGAAGTAAAGCTAAATTTGTCCAAATCTGTTAAGAAACAAACAAATATACATTTTAAATGGCCTGAGTATGAGTAAATTTTTAGCAAAATTTCATTTTCAGGAGAACTATGCTTTTAATTAACAAACCTGACCTGATAATTCAAAAAAAAAAAATATATATATATATATATATTAAAAGGGAAAGCATCAAGAAACCAGCTTGATGTTGAGAGACGTGTAGATAGAGCCAGCAGGTGGCGCAGTGCTGACCCTGTATGTGTGAGGATCCTCAAGATTGAGGGCTGGGGACTAGGCCTTCAGATGACATATCAAACATGACTCCTCACATGCCAATCAATGGGCCTTACATTACTTGAATATTTGATTATGCCTTTCTAAAATTTGCCCATCACTGATTGGCTGATATCCCCACCCTTGTTCAAAAGCTGATCTGTGCTTTTGTCTAACTCACTGAGGTTTCATCAATGTGAAGGTGTAGTCACCATCGGGAAGCACTTATGATGCATGAATGTATACTTTATTTGATCATTTACTAAAGAAAAATATTGACCACCTGCAGGTTTGATTTTACATGCAAAGAAACCACATGTATTATCTTTGTAGTATTTTACACATTACACATTAAATTCATACTGGTATAACAGCATTTCTTAGATTTAGAAGCTTTAAGTGAACATTTTATGATTTATTTTTAATTGGAGCCAAAAGAAGGATAGGATACAGCACTGAATTATGTGTATGTGAGCGAGTAGAAGACTGCTGGAATGAGGAAGCGTATGTGAAGTTGCAGCATGTCAGAACAGAATCCCTGGAAAGCAGGAGAGCAAAGCTAACTCCGTTTCTCCCTCTTGTTAACACTAACTACCTCTCGTAGCCCCCACTTCTTCTCTAGCTCTATATAAAGAAAAACTCCCCACTATTTCTCTTTCTATAACCTCTATAACTCCCTCTCTTAGCCTTTCTAACTCTTACGCTATTACAAATGTGTATATTTGTACTGCTAAAGCATTCATAGCTAAGCTGAAGAAACAAAAGGGAAATTAAATTAGGAAAAAATGCAAAATATGTAATATACACATTAATTGACAAAAAGGGTTAATGGGTGACTTAAAAAACTGTTAGAAATAAACAAATAAAAGAACAGAATCATTAAAATAAGATCATTCTGAAATGTAAGACTCATTCTTCCATTATTTCAACTTCACATTGTCATCATTTCCCCCTTATTCCACTCCACGACTCTGTCTCTGACATGAGGAGACTCCACACCTCAAATCAGCAGAACACTGTGTGCCAACATGCCCTAAAGACACAGACGTGCGTGTTTCTGTGCCGCTCTCTAATAGGCATGCACCCAAAACAAAGAAGAATGAGGGAATCAAGAAAGAGATGTTCAAAAGAAGAAAACGCAATTATAAGGGAGAGAGAAAAAGAATAAGAGAGTAAAAATGGAAGAAAAGCATTTGAATAACACCCTCAAAATACAGTAAACCAAAGTCTAAATCACACTGAAATATCTACAGCCAGTCCAGCCTCATAGTGCAAACCAAAGCATCCCAGCATGCATCAGCAGGAGGAGACATAATCTGTTAATCTAATAGTGTCTTGAGTTGCTCCTCTTATTCTGTCACATAAGGGTCCTCTCTGGGTAACAAATGCAAAGATTTCTTATGGTTTTGCTGTATATAAATAAACTCTCTGTGATCATTTATAGACCACACAGACACACACACATCTACTCAATCACTACTGACCAGCCCTAGAAAACTCCTCGCCTTATGAAAAGTAATCTTGCATTTGTGTGTCCTCTGTGCCAAGAATGATGGGACAGATAATGCGGTGCAATCCTCCTTATAGTGACCCTTGAAGCTAACCAGCACTCTAAGAATGAGAAAACGACCTTTGAACCTAAACAGTACTTGAGTATGCAAGTTTGTGCTGAATATGAGCATATGTACTGTCGCCTTTGGAGAAGCAAGCTTTGAAGTCAGGTTAAAATCAGAGAGAATGCACTGAAAATATAGCCCAGGGTGCACCACGTGAAAAACCCTTGGGCAAGACGTTCCATAATACTTGATGATGTCATAAAACACACCCTGTTGCCACAAAAACAAGGAGTGCAAAGTGGATATAGACAAACTAAACTCTTATTCTGGCCAGTATACTAAGTCAATATAACAATAATAGACAAGCTAGCTCAAGAAATGTTGGAGCAGGCGAACGGCTGCACAGACAACACTCAAGAAAACAACAAAAAAAAAGCAAGTGGACTTTGTGGTCAAATTTTGTGTTTTCATTCAAAACTAAATACTAACAAAGTCTCTTGCAGGGCAAGTCAGTTCATTCAGTGGCCATCTTAGAAAAACATTTGTGCAGCTGTTTTCAGCCATGCAAGTACGGCTCATATCTAACTGAATCTAATTCAATTTCTCTTATTCATTGTTATACCAGTGGTTTATCTCCGTTATATATGGTCTCTGGTCCTAACTATTTTACAATACCGTTCAAAAGTTTTTTTTTTTTTAAGAAATAAATAGTTTTATTAAGAAAATATGCATTAAACTGATTTTTAAAAAAATAACAGTAAAGAAATTCACAATATTAAAACTTTTTTACTATTATTATTATTATTATTATTATTATATAACATTTTAACATGTAATATAAAATATTAATCAGCACATCTGTTTTAATCATTGAAAAGCACCAAAATCAGCATATTAGAATGATTTCTGAAGGATCATGTGACACTTAAGAATGGAGTAATGATGCTGAATGTAAATTTGGCTGTGCATCGTAGGAATAAACTACATTTTTACAGTTATTTTAAAATGTAATGATATTTCACAATCTTACTGTTTTACTGTATTTTTGATCAAACAAATGCAGACTTGAGAGCCTAAGAGACGTCTTTCAAAATTATTTAAAAAAAAAAAATATGTCAAACTCATAAAAACCTGTGCACCCTGACTCCTTGAAATTGCATAGAGCCAGCCAATCAAACGGAAGCTTGCGACTTTGACAACTCTCTTTCCATTTTTGTCTGCAATATGCATCAGCTGAGATCAAATCTGTGGCTGAGACTGCAAAAATCACCAGTTATCAGAAACTCAGCATGCAAATCAAGCGCTGACTCCACTCATCTGTGTCACAAGGTTTCAGTACACATCAAACCCGTGCAGGGATACACAAAGCCTAAGGCAAGTTAAACCTTCAGCTCACAGCAACCTTTTAAAAGCAGAATAGGAATTAGCATTAGAATGCTGTCTATTTGTACACTTTTGTCAGAGGACAATTACATTAAAACAAACTTTCACAACCTGCACAACAAGGTTAAATAAAGCTGCTGCAGCAGTGATAATGGTCCATGTTTACAGTGAAGTGTATTAACAGTAGCTACCATACAGTATTAGCATTATAGTATTATGTAAGCTACAGACCAATAAGCCCATGGAACAGTTGAACACTGACATTCGGTCGACAGAGCAAACAGATTAAAACTTTAACTTTATTTGAAACTTAGCTTATGAGTTTCATCTGCATCAGGGCAGAGGAATCAGAAGTCATACTGTTTTTTACAATCACATCATTACAGTTGTGTAAAAAGCAAAGACAAAAACACACACTAAAGCCAAAGCTTGGTAATGCTGTGTTTTAGCTTGCTTGTGTGGAGATGTATATGCTGAGTGCATGCTTTCTTAAATTGTGTGTGTTCTTGATGCAGTGTGTGTGCATTTCTCAGGCCAGCTGTCCACTGAACTGTTATGTAGCAAAGCTTATGTAATACAGCAATGCACATCACCCACATGCACATCCTGGTCACATCAGCATGTCACAGTAGCTCAAGACAATAATACAAGCACATCATGTTCTGGCTCTGCTTATTTCTGTGAAAGCAACTGCTGTTCATGTGTGAATGTGTATACAGCGACCTGTGTGAACACTTGTGTTGCACATGCAAGCTCAACTGCATTTGCATGGCTAGATAGAACAGAGTACATCATAAACATTAAGTTGTCTGTGTGCCAATAATTAGAGGAATAGTTTACCCAAAAATTACAATTCTAACCTTATTTTGTGCAACACAGAGGAGATTTTGAAGAAATATAATACTTTCACACTGGACTCCACTGACTTTCACTGTATAGACAAAAATACACATTTTTCAAAATATCTTCCAAATAAGAAATAAAGTCATACAGGTTCTGAAACACAGAGTGAGTAAACAATAACAGAGTTGCCATGATTGAGTATGTATCCCTTTAAATGTATGTGTAAGGCAGGAAAGAAAGAAATGAGAATAAAGAGAGACAGAACTATTTTTTTTAAGTATAGCTGTGATAAATGCAGAAATTGTGTGTTTGTGTAAGTATTCGTACACTGCCATGCGTGGTGTAAACGCAGGTGTGTGTGTCTCTCTTACCGGTTCCTCTGGGTACATGGTGTCTCCGCAGTGCTGCTCAGTGCAGAATATCCTATATCGGGAGACACGGCAGCAAGCAACTCTGAACTGGGCTGGATGCAGGATGCTAGAGCCAGTGCAGAGCGCTAATACACACGCACACAAACACAGATCATCACTCTCCTCACCCCCTCCCATTCAACACCGTCATGTCATGCTGAACATCCCGACCCAAACTCTCTCCCACTGTTCTCAGAGAGATTAAGCAAATCTTCATATGAACATAAAGCCAATCCTTCTGTTCACACGCACAGATGATGGAAGGAACTACAGACTAAGAGTTTTCATCTCTTTCTCCCATCAAACTCTCTCTCTCAGGAGAGTGAGATGTATTGGTATGTCCACCATGTTCCTGCAGGTGACCTTTGGTCACACACATTAACAGACACATTTGCACAAACAGAACACGCCTTGCTCAGTTTCAAAGAGTCTTTACCTATGGCATACTAAAGACTACTGAAATGCCATGATGCCAAGACCCTTATTTTGGTTTGAGGATTTCTGGTGTTTACAGGCAGTCCATCATGAGGGGATGGGAACAGGTTGGCCTTTAGACAGTATTTACAATGTGATGGAAAATGTGAAATTTGTAAATTGGTAGAGAGATTTTGCTATACCATTAAAACTACCGAAGATATATTTAATCAGCTATCACCTTGATTTTTACATTACACTGACAAAGAAACCAGGTAAAACAGAGGGGGACAAATCCCAAACAAGTCAAGATGAGTTACAGTACATATACAGCAATCTACACTACCTTTTAAAGGTTTGTGACTGGTAATATTTTAATGTTTTTCGAATAAATCTCTTATGGTTACTGAGGTTGCATTTAATTAATGAAAAATACAGTAAAAATAGTCATACTAGGAAATATTATTCAAAACAATTGATTTCTATTTGAATATATTTTAAAAGGAACATTTATTCCTGTGATGTAAAGCTGAATTTTCAGCAGCCATTACTTCAGACTTCAGCATGAAGATCCTTCAGAAATCATTTTAATACGCTGATTTGCTGCTTAAGAAACATTTAATTTTAAATTTTCAAGAAACATTTTATTATCAATGTTGAAAACAGTTTCGCTGCTTAATATTTTTGAAAACTTGATATATGTTTTGGAATTCTCTGATGAATATAAAGTTTAAAAGAACAGCATTTATTTGAAAGGTCTTTACTGTCACTTTTTATCAGTTGAATGCATCTTTGTCAAGTAAAAGTTTTTCGAACAATATTGTATCTGTGTGAGTGAGCATTAAAAACAAAGCATTCACGCCATCCTACACATGCCATGATGACACAACAGCAAATATTTGCTGTTTAGCAGAAATGCTGTGATGACACAGCAGAAGGATAAGACAGAAAAACAGTGGGAGGAGATGACGAAAATAAGAGCTTCAGGGAAAGGAGGGAGTGTGACTGTGAGAGAAACAGAGATAGAAAGAGAGAGAGAATGAAAGAGAGCAATGACTTAAAAAAAAAACTGGAGTAACTATGGCGAAACAAGAGTCCAATACAGTGTTGTACAAGAAAGTCTTTAAAGAGTGCACGTCTATGTGTTTGTGTGTATCAAATTTTTCTTTAATCTCTTTTCAAAAACCTGAAAATTTGCCAGTTAAACTAATCTAAATCTGTAATATTTTTAGGTCAAAATACATTCTCTTCACCCAGTTTATTGTTCACTGACTACCATAAGAATGCCATACATGAGTTTATCTACCAAAAAGTGTAAACATTGAGCCTCCCAGGCACCACCAAAACATTTAGAGCGGCCTACTAAGATCCATCAGTCACTTTTTAGATCAACCAATAGTAAGTGTTTGGGGCGTGGCTACCGTAGCAGGCTGAGCCAGACAGTGTTTAGCCAGTGTGGCAACATGGCTAATGCAATACATGGGAAAATAAATTCAGATTCGGTTGCAGAAATGCAAGCTAAAATTTGAAGACTTTCCAAAATTCACAAAGACAGACAATGGGTTAAAAAAAAGGGTAAACACTGACAGTATTTTTACGAGATGGAGGAATTTTATCAAGTATTTGGCTTTTAATTGTGACACTAACCTTGTGGAGCCTCTTCTCAATAGCTAAGTTAAAGTCAAGTTTTGCCGCATGTTACCTCTTTACTGTCAAGCCCCAGATAAAATAGTAAGATATTGTGTGATAGGGTGTGATGAGTGTAAAGAGCGTTTGCAAACAAGCTTTATTTTTGAAATTCTGCTATATGACACTAATAGTACAGAAACCAAATAACATCACCTTTAATGAGTAGTTATACAAGCGATTCTCACCTGTAGGTTATCAGTTGAACCGCTGCTGAGATCATCCCCGGATTCTGAATCATTTCGGTTTTTATCCAGGCCGCCTCCCTCTCTGGCAAACTCTTCATGAATTGCATCTTTTTCCAGTCCTCGACTGCTCTTCTCTAACTCTTTCTCTTTCTCTCCAACTACTTTGCGACTTGGGGACTCGGCTCTGGATCGAGGAAGAGAGCCAGGTGAAGTGTTCATTTGTGTGGGGGGGACGAGCGCCGTAGGGCTGCCCGGGCTGCCTCTGTCATCCCTGGGCGGCAGTAAAGCACTGCTGGAAGGAGAGGGACACGGGCTCTTTTTGTTGTCATCTGGCCGCTGAATCTCGAGGCCAGATGGTCGAATAGGTCCGGTCCCCCCTCGGCCTGCTACACTGAGGGGTTTGGGAGGGGGCATGAGAGCCCGTCGCACCTCCCTCACATACTGCGCTGGGACATAGAAGGGTTTACTGGCCTCATCCTTGCGTACCTGCCACCAGTCTTCATTGGTCTTCTTCACAAGCAGGTACCTTTCCCCCTGTTTAATGGTGATAAAACGGTCTTTGGATTTGTACTCGTAGTCATACTCCACCTCTATGTACATCTGACCTGGAGCCACCGAGCGGTCCGCCATTGCTGTCAGAGCTCAAAGGTCAATAGCATAAGGAGTGCATCATGGTGAGGTCTGTTGGGTTGATAAAGAATTAGCTAAAGGAGAAAGAGAGAGAGACAAGAAGACATTTTATAAGAATGACTGATGACAGCATTGAAATGTTCTGCGATGTGCAAAGTCAAGGCAGTGTTGTGGTAAATGACTGAAGATTAACAAATAAATGCTTGGCCAAGCAATGTCATTCGGTTTCCTCTTTGACTCAGAAAAAAAAACATAAAAAAAAGATCAATTAAATTGAAAAAAAAAAAAAAAAAAAATTAATTAAATCAAAAATTAAATAAAATTTATGCTGTTGATTTTCCAACCAAAAATATCATCACTTCCTGGAATGTGATGTCATTAAACTTGTTTGTTAATTTAATTGATAATAAAAGACTAACAAAATGGAAAGCAACACTGAAAAAAAAACAATTATTACCAATTACAATTAAAAAGAAATAGTTTAAAAGATTAAACTATTAAAAAATTAAATGTTTCTTAGCAAAAAAACTCCTTCCTGCGAGTTCAAAACATCCACCGCTATGGTGAAACCAAGATTTTGAAACAAAGAGGAATTTGCTTCAGGGTACAGTATATGAACTTCAGCACACAGCAAACATCCAGACTCGGGTGTCTTTGACTTGAGCAACTCATCCTGACTGAGACACAATTATGAGGTCATGTAAATTATACAAAGCAGATTCAGTGGCCTTTTCAGTGATTTAAACACACACCATATACATTCAACTGTGCTAAACATGACAATATTACACAAAACAAAACACATCTGTCAGAAGTACTATTCATATCTGCAGGGCCAAAAGTTTTTAATGTTGGCACTGAAACTTCTAAGTAGTTACACAAAAGTAAGTAAGTAGCTACACAAAGCGCAGCAATGATTTTGCTAACACACACTAGGACCCTGCATTTCAGCCCGGGCCTGATGGGCCCCAACTTTTTTACGCCCCTAGGGCAGGGCTTCGGGCCAATTTTCACGTCATAGTTCAGACGCGGGCCGAGCCTCGGGCCTGTTTTAGGCTTCTCCTTATTTTTAATATTTTCGACATTCATCAATTAGTGAAGAAAAAAATAATTGTTGCGCTGGTGGAAACAACACAAGACCGTGCTACCGCGACTGTCAAGAGCGGCTCGACAGTGTTTAGTGTTCAGCAGCAGCATGCGTGCCGTCAACGCAGCTGAAGAGCTCTGCATTCAAATGCACGCAATAGGCTAAAGCTTGCCGCAAAGCACTGACAAAAGTAATTACCATGAATGTGTCAGAGGAAAATAGTAAGGAGGTATTTTAATAATTTACTAATAAACTAGTGTTTTCTGAGTCTGTGTCGCAAGGATGACGTTGCTGATCCTGACTCGCAATCTCCTCATTAGACACGCCTTTAAAGAGAAGTGCATCTTTACGGATTATGATTATAACGAGTTTTTGTTTTCGATTTGTTTTATTTTGTTAAGTAGTAATTTAAAGCTTTCTATAGATATATTTGTCATGTCTTTGAGGCATGTATTCGCTGAGTTTCAGTTCGTTTTTGTGAAGCGCTCCTGTTCAAGACCGAGACGGCAGAAAGCTCATCATGTTTGTTTTCTTTATTTTATAAAAGCACAACGTTTTGTTGATATTGTGAGTACACACAAATAAAAGTAGACCCTTTACGAATGTATTACTCTTACCTTTATAAGCAAAAATGACGGCGTAGCTATTTTAAGTTGTTTCCACTGAAAAAAAAAATCAAGTGATCGCGCAGGCGCCTCCATTCTGCAAAGTGTGCTTTAGCTTCCACTCTCTGCACAAACTATTGGATAGGGATGGGACGATACACCTACCTCCCGATTCGATACTATCATGATATTGGGTGCCGATGCGATATGTATTGCGATTTTTTAAAAAATTTAGATTCGATATCATAATTTATTGTGATTTTTGTTTGCTTATTAAAGACTAGACAATGAAAAATAGTTGATTATACCCTTAAAAGAAACTGTATATGATGAGTCATATTAACAAAAACAATGCATCACATCTTTCTAAACTTTTATTTCAGGAGCACACACATACACAGTGTATATTTAAAGTACCTTGAACTATGAAACTTTAAAGTACCAAAACCCTGAACTTGCACAATAGTCAAATGCTCAACAAAATGAGTAGAAAAAATACTTTCTGAAATAAAATAAAGTGCTATGTTACTTTGCATACCATTTTAGTCATGTTTAGTCATGTTTTCCCGGCAGTTGTGATTCAAAACATGAAGGTGCGGAAAGAATTCTGGAAAAGGTTTGATCCTTTGCCTCCGTCAGAGGCGTCATGCCCATTCAAAGTGAGGAGGCACGTGCCTCCTCAGATTTCTGAGCCAAGTGGATTTTGAATGCAGCTTCCAAAAGACAAAAAAAAAAAAAAAAAATAGCCAAATAATATTTTTTATATTTGATACAATCACACCGGTGTGATCATTCAGTGCGACACAGCATCAGCTGCTAAATTCAAATCTGCGTTCGCTGGCTGGCACTGAGCCAGAGACAGACGCGTTTGTACTGCGCTGCATTATAACCAATCACACACGATTCTGTTGAGCTTATGAATGCAATGACCAATCAGAGACGTTCAGATGAGTCGCTGAAACGCGGTGTTCTGTTCACTTGCTCGCTGACTGAATTATCTGGCTAATTCTCTCATCAGAAACAACAAAGTGCAGATGTGCTTACGAATGTAAGTTAAGATATTCATTTCACAGTGTAAACAGCTTCAGTGATTTTAATGGGAGAGTGCCTGAACTCTGGCTAGACTGAATGAAAATATTCTTTGATAATGTAAATGTCCTTTGCTCTCAGTAAAATGAAAGTGTTAAAATCAGTAACTTAAAATACTGTTATTAAATTCACATTAAATACAAAGTCAGTCGTATTAAAAATATTTTATGGCATGACACCCATATCTGGTACTTAAGTAAAAAGTCTGGTTTTTATGTGTAGTTAATAGATTACACTATTAGTATACTTTGCCCATCACCATTTATTGATCAAATACCAATCTATTAAGGTGCAAATGCATTTACTTACATATTTGAGAATCGTGATATTTCCTGATATAGTTAACACGTTTGGAAATATTTTGAATAAAAGGAAAAAAAAAACATTAGCCTATATCAGTTATACAGTGCTATCGTGGCTGCTGTGTCTCACATGACAAGCATGCCACGCAGAACAATTGTTGTATGACATCAAAGCACAAAGAACAGACGGCTCCGCATGCTTTCGAATCGCTCTCGCGGTACTTTGATGTCATACGCTGATCGTCTGCGCGGTGCTGCTCCAAGTCGAACACACCTATACATTTCACCCTCTGTTGGAATTACAAAGCGCTAACTTCTCCCCACCACCTCTTAGGAAAAATAAAATAATGAAATAAAAATCGATTCTGAGGTAAAACAATTGATTTTTAAATCGTTTTAAAAAGAATCGCGATAGTTAGGTGAATCGATTTTTTCCCCACCCCTACTATTGCAGTTGTTCCCAACCACGTTCCTGGAGGCCCCCCAACATTGCACATTGTGCATCTCTCCTTTGTCTGACACACCCATTTCAGGTCTTGGGAGTCTCTACTAATGAGCTGATGATCTGAATCAGGTGTGTTTGATTAAGGAGACATGGAAAACATGCAGTGTTGGAGGGGCCTCCAGTATCGTGGTTGGGAACCACTGTACTATTGGATATAGCTCACATTTATCTAGGTTTAACGTTTAAATATTGTTATATGCTTGAGCTGTTTTATAGCTATAGATTTTATTTTAGGCAAGTCGTGATGATTTGAGAAGGCTAAATTGATCAAACACAGGCTATGATCAGCTCACTGTCTGCCGCTGGCTGCTTGGTCGTTACTTTAAAAAACAAAAACTTATATTTAACGAAAAAAAAAATGCTCCAAACGTTTTTCTAAATTAACTTAATAAAAAACGAAACGAAGTATAATCACTTTGCCATTACATACAAAACTGAACTATTTTAATAGCTGAAACAGTAGTATAAGCTGTTTTGGGAGAAGGGGGAAAAAAGACAGGCTTGGGTCGGACCCGGGCCGGTAATTTTGATAAGCTGTCAGACACAGGCCAGGCTAGGGCCTAAATTTGAGGCTCGTGCAGGGCTCCAACACACACATCATCTCTACCAAGGACTCTGTCATATTACTGATACCATGTTAATACATCTACATTCAGTTCTCTATGTGCCTATGCTGGGATAATTTAATGTTTTTAATAATGTTAATGGTTGGTAACAAACTGTAATTTATTTGTTTATTAAGTTTATGACATTTAATGTCATAAATGAAAGGAAATTATCATTGCCAATAACCAACTGTAAAAGCCAAATCTGATTTTATGTTTAGAAAAAAAAAAGTATAATATAACTCTAAATAAAATCCGTTGAACTTTCTTTGAACAACTGATTGTGCAGGTGTCTTTCCATCCTCATAACTAAAGCAGCACAGCATCAAAAGAAATCTCTGATACCCCATGCTGGCATGCTGCTTAACCAGAGACAGCTGAACTCAGCAACTAAACACTGGCTTACTGAACACAAGCCTGATCCAATGAGTGATGACATCAGGAAGAGTAAACCCTGCGGTGAAGTGTCTGAGAATGGGATTTTGGGATGCAGAGAGATAAAGAAAAGAAAAGAAAAGAAAAGAAAAGAAAAGAAAAGAAAAAAAAAGGAAAGAAAAGAAAAGGTTCCTACATCTTTTGACCAACGAATTTCTGTGACTTTTTCCAAGACTTTTTAGTAATTCATGATTGATTACTGTATCTTTATATATAATTTTATAAGGAAACAACAATTCTCAAACACAATTTCTAGCCTATAAAATAACTAGACAAATTTATAATCCCTACACGTGACACTTTTTAATGATTTCGTTAATTTCCACATGACTTTTCCAAGTTTCCCATGACCTTGGGAAACCTGGAGAAAGATCAAAGCTTTCTTTCATGTTTTTGGACTAGAATACCAACCAAGTTTCATTCATAAGGTATTTTTATTTGTCATGGGAAAACTTTTAATGAATGACAAGAATATCAGTGAGCACAAAGCCAGTGTTTCAGATAATTGAATAAATAAATAATGCACAAAAGTTTAAAAAGACAATGTAAGAGCAAAACATGTGACAGACGCTCCATCCACACACACACACACACACACACAGAGAGAGAGAGAGAGAGAGAGAAACCTCATTATCTCCAACACAATCACTCACATTCACATACTGCCCTCCTGTCAACATGACAGTTGAAAGTGCTGTTATATAGATTTTAATCCAGGATTTACACTCAGTGCATATAAACTAGGCCTAACGTTTTACAGTTTGCCGTTGACAATTATCATTTCCCCCTATATGTGACATAAAATTAGAAATTTCCTTGTCATTTTACCTCCGTATATGACATAAATCTGTGTCATTATGTCATACACACACTTCAAACAATGACACATCAATGTCACATTGTCACAAAATTAGCTTTCCCTGTCAAACATAATCCAACTGACAAAACTAAATCCAAAAATAATAATAATAATAACAATAATCTATTATAAAAAAATAAAATAAAATGATAAAAACAGAGGGAAGCTAAAGGGAAGATCTTTAATCTGAGGTTTAACCTGAATCCTTTCCCTCAGGTGAGGGGTACACTTTAAAACTCACCTGTGTGACATGTTAACATTGACAACTAAACTTTCAAATGTAATTTTCTCAGCAAATTCAGCGTTAAAGTCTGTATACATGGTTATCTCCGCTGGGAAAAGGTGAGTAGACCTGAGGAAACAGGTTCGCTCTCATTCCTACCTGCTAACCAGCTAACTCGTTTACAAAATCCGTAAAACCCGATTAAACACCTATAATTGTTTCTATTTCTACAGGTTATCAACAGATGAACGTACCTGACGAGATATTCCAGGTGTTTCGTGGGCTAGGTCTTGAGAAACATGACCAGTTTGGCGTTCATTGGTCTTGCTGGGCAGTTGAGCGTCGAAGTTCCTTGTTCCTGAGCCGCGGCGCGAGCGAACTCCTCCGGCACGCTCGCGCCCACTTTCCCCACAAGCGCGCTCCCACGCGCTCCTGACGGGCCGGTGCTTGTGTGAACTCACTTGGACTCTGGAAGGCCGTGAGACGGTAAACTGACGCCACCGTGAGGCTACAGATGAAAACCCTCACATAAGTAGGCTATCAATAATAAACTGGGAATAAAAAGACAGTACAATCAAATTTTTCAGGGAAAAAATTAAAAATTCATAGGTTCTAAATTATAAAATGATAGATTTATTGTTCAGAATTAAGACAGGAGGTATTTGGACACTGTCTGGCCGTCAGACGTTAGTAGAACATGTTCATAGTTAATGTAATGAACTACCTGTTGTTATTCTGCTAGGGCACTGAAATTACTTCCTGGAAATTACTTCATACACACCAAAAAAGAAAAAAACTTACCAATATCTGGATTACTAGTGCTAAATAAAACTGCATATCATAATGTAGGCTACTATAACAAAAGACAGAATAGAGACAAAAAACAATGCAATAAAACAACACAAACATCTCAGCATTGGTGTTTTTGAGTGATTTTAAACATGCAGTAATATATTTTGTAATTAATAGTTAAAACTTTATTCAAAGAAATGCAGAGATTCTGTAGTATAACCAGTACATTAATTGAGCTTCTTCTTCACAAACTGCTCAAAATAATCTGAAAGAGCAAAGGTTACTCATACATTTCCTCCTGTTTGAACTTTATTCCATCCAGCATGCCTAACTTTACTGTCATAAAACACTAATTTATTTTCTTCCTACACAGTCTGGCAGTTAAATTTTGTCTCATGTTTCTTTGTGCATTTACTGTTTCTGTTGATGAACTGCTGTGTCTGTGTTCAGTAAAATGGCAGAATCCAGTATTTCAGTGACTCAGGATCAGTTCAACTGTTCAATCTGTCTGGATTTACTGAAGGATCCTGTGACCATTCCCTGTGGACACAGTTACTGTATGAGCTGTATTACAGGCTGCTGGGATCAGAAGAGAGTCTACAGCTGCCCTCAGTGCAGACAGACCTTCACTCCAAGACCTGTTTTAGGTAAAAACACCATGCTGGATGAAGTGGTGGAGAAACTCAAGAAGAACAAACTACAAGCTGCCTGTCCTGTTCAGTGTTACTCTGGATCTGGAGATGTGGAGTGTGATGTCTGTACTGGGGACAAAAACAAAGCCATCAAGTCCTGTCTGGACTGTTTGAACTCTTACTGTCAAAATCATCTTGAACAACATGAGAATCTCTTCAAAGGTAAAAGACGCAATCTAATGGACGCCAGTGCAAGACTGCAGGGGATGATCTGCCCTCAACATGAGAAACTGCTGGAGATTTTCTGTCGTACTGATCAGCACTGTATATGTTATCTATGCACACAAAAACCATGAGACTGTATCAGTTGCAGCAGAGAGGACTGAGAAACAGGTTTGAATGGATACTTTAATGCTAACATGATAATTTTTTAGAAATGTTATTATAAATTATTTATATTATAAATGTTTTTTTTTATCATGCACTATGGGAAATCTATATATTTAAGTAAAATCGAAATAATAGTGTCTCATATCAGAAAAGCAGTTATTAACACTTAAATTCTTAAATTTATTTGTAATATTAATAAACAAAATAAATACAGTAATTTTTAAAAATCTATTTAAATTTTCAAACTTACTGGTTAACAGACACATATGCTGAACAACAATCTTTCCCAACAGAGGCAGCTGAAAGAGACCCAGAGAAAACTCCGCCAGAGGATCCAGGAGAGACAGAAGGGGCTCGAGGAGCTGAGAGAGGCTGTAGAGTCTCATAAGGTGAGTTTTGAGCAGAAGAACAACTGCTGGCTGCTGAAGAGCTGTTTGAGACTCAGTTAGGACTCTCCTCCAGTCAGTCAGTGAGGAGCCAGTGCTGGAGCTCTTTCAGTCCCACTGAAGCCCACTGTGAGGAACAGGCTGTGTGAGGCACCAGTAAGAGCTGAGTGAATGGACTGATTCTGATGCTTCTCTCTCTGTGTGTCCTAACAGCGCTCTGCACAGGCAGCAGTGGAGGACAGTGAGAGGATCTTTACTGATCTGATCCGCTCCATTGAGAGAAGCCGCTCTGAGGTGACACAGCTGATCAGAGATCAGGAAAAGGTTGAAGTGAGTCGAGCTGAAGGACAACTGAAGCGAGTGGAGCAGGAGATTGAAGATCTGAGGAGGAGAAATGCTGAGCTGGAGCAGCTTTCATACACAGACCATTACATCCATTTCCTCCAGGTGACAGAGATCTGATGAATAGGACAGTGGTCTTTAGGAAGGGAAGAGCATGTTGTACTGAGATTGTGTGTCAAATGTTTTTGTCTTCAGCTGGTGTTTCTCTTGTCTTCATGTCTGTGTAGAGTTTCCAGTCTCTCTCTGTTCCTCCTGGATCTACAGACTCACCCAGCATCACTGTCAGTTCTCATCTCACTTTTGATGATGTTGGTAGATCTGTATCTCATCTGAGAGAAAAACTGGAGCATTTCTGCAGAGAGGAGATAGAAAAATATCTGATATTGGTAATGCATTGGATCATTCATGTAATATGTCAAGCATCATGCAAGAACATGCATGCGTAAAACATATATGGAATTACATACATATGTTCTCTTTTCATTAATATTAAACTTCTAGTTTTTGTTGGTTTTCATAGTAAAATGCATCGAGTCTATATCCACCCCCGAAACCAAGAAAAGGGAGGAATTTCTACAATGTAAGTAAAACTGGCAACACACAAGGGATAAAAATTTGCTCTTGTGAAAATTTTGCCATCTGATGTCAGTAATCAGATTTAGAAGCAGCTTATGTGTTTTATCTGTTGTGTAGAGAGAGTGTGTGTGGACGCTGTTACTGGGAGGTTGAGTGGAGTGGGAGAAGAGTTTTACCCCCCACATGATTGTAAAGCGCTTTGGGTGTACAGCAATACACATAAAAGCGCTATATAAAAAATGCATCATTCATTCATTCATTCATTCATTCATTCATTTATCTCTTTCAGATTTCCATCGGTTCACGCTGGATGAAAACACAGTGCATAAATACCTCTGTTTGTCTGAGGAGAACAGAATGATTACTGAAACTAACACAGACCAGTCATATCCTGATCATCCAGACAGATTTGATAGTTTGACTCAGGTGTTGTGTAGAGAGAGTGTGTGTGAACGCTGTTACTGGGAGGTTGAGTGGAGTGGGAGAAGAGTTTTACCCCCCACATGATTGTAAAGCGCTTTGGGTGTACAGCAATACACATAAAAGCGCTATATAAAAAATGCATCATTCATTCATTCATTCATTCATTCATTTATCTCTTTCAGATTTCCATCGGTTCACGCTGGACGAAAATGAGTGTGTGTGTGTGGACGCTGTTACTGGGAGGTTGAGTGGAGTGGGAGAAGTGTGTGTATATCAGTGTCATATAAGAGCATCAGCAGGAAGGCACAGGGTGATGAATGTGCATGGATATAATGATCAGTCCTGGAGTTTGTATTGCTTTCCCTCCAGTTAATACACGACGCTTCCCAGCTGCGCCACTGCAAACATGTTTAAATAGCCGTCTTTTGTAATGTTGTGACATTAGTGAGCAAAGGTAATGTAAATAACTCCTGCCAACAAGGCGGCCTATTCCGTTAATTAAAAGGCACCAGACTACAGAAAATGGCATACACTCCAGTAATTTTATTTTTTTTCTGGGGGAGGACCCACCCACTTTTATTTTGCTTCCGACGCCCATGTGTAATGTAGATAAATTGTTTATTTTGTATTACATTATGTATTTTAACAGTGTTATTCAATGAAACCATATAATTTTTAATTAACCAATCATTATTGCCTTGTTTTAATATAATGCATTTTAAGTAATTTTAAAGGCTGTTGTTGGCTTAGGTCTGTTTTTATAACCACAAAAAATATTATACTAAATACTTATTTGTTAACTATTATTTGAAGTAACAAAACCATGGTTAATTTGTGGTTACCATGGCTACAATAACCATGATTTTTGGTTTTATTCGTAGTAAAACCATGGCTAATTTTCGTAAGGGAACATGGAAAATCATAGAGTACATTAGATACGTTGTTGGTGGTTAAATTATTACCGACATTAAAACGCGTTACGTCAACAGCAACCAGCCAAAAAAGTTTCACATGAATGTACCTGGTACTAGTGTACTACTAACTGTACCTGAAAGCGATGCACGGGCTTCATCTTTTTTCTATTTCTTTTCTCGGCGCCGGATTGTGATTGCTCACGGGCGCATAGTTGTCGTCCATCAATTATGATCATTTGCATTCAGCTGCAAACAAGAGGTACGAGCGGGCGCGTGCGCGGATGCGGGAATGGCGCGTCACGTCTGCTCCACTGCGTTCACCGTAAAATGCATTTTTTATAATGATATATGTATGTTCATGTTTATTCATATTTCATGTTCATTTTTATTTATGTATATGTGAATTTTATATAGAACGAAAGTTTTTATTTATTTATTATTATTTTTTTATTATTTATTTTATTTTTTTTTTTTTTTTTTTGAGCAACTGGGGTGGTGCCCCCCTGGGAGATGGTGCCCTACGCAAACTGCGTACTCTGCGTATAAGGACCGGTGTTCTGTCGATTTGTGCTACCCTGTCAGATTTTGCTACCTCCCATTAAAACAGCAGGTAGCACAGTTTGACAACGAAAAATGCTACCTGTCAAATTGTTTTATTAATGTCTACACCTACCACAACCCTAAACCTACCCTTACAGTAATGCAAATACAGTAATTGTGTTATATTCGCGTTTGTGGCTAGAAGGGATACAGCTACCGGAAACCAACAATAAATAATTTTTTCTACCTATTAGATTGTGTTTTATTAATGTCTACACCTACCCCAACCCTAAACCTACCCATACAGTAATGCAGATACATTTAATACTGTTGTTCAGCGTGAGAAAAAGGATACAATATTGACGTGCGCATGCGCAGTAAACCCTGGTAGGAAAATCTGACGGGTAGGATAAAATGTCAGGACACCGGCGGTACTGGACATCACAGTTATGAATTAACAACCTTGCAGTTGGAGATGTTTCTGTTCATTCTGTTTATGAATCATTGTGGATGAAAACAGATGGAAGTGTGATCAACTTCAATAAACATAAAGCAAAGAAAGTTTAGCTTTTTTACTACATTTTTACTGAAGAGAAATGGCAAATGACTAAATATAGGTAGTAAAAAGTAAGACAAGTTGAACGAAAAATAATAAAAATATTGAAAAAATGACACTTATACAATATTGAATCAAATTTTATTGTAAATACATTAAGATAATCACAGAGAAATTGTAACAAAACAGCATACAACTAGATTCTTACCATTAAAAATAAATGTTCAGTATAATTTAATGTCATCTTTAATTTTTAAGGAATTTTTAATTCATATTTGGGGGGGATTTTAACTTATTAGACAATTATAATTTTTTGTTAACATAATTTATAATTTTGTCCTCACTGTTATTTTTCTGTTAATCTCCGTGACGGTGACGCAGGCGAAGTGACGTCACCGCACCGGGGGCCGGGTGATCCTCCTCCGACGCGGCTCTCTCTGTGTAACATTAGTCACACGGGCCGGGAAACAACAACCCAGAGCGAGGCGGTGTCCCCACCCCTCCGTCCGTGTCTGTATCCGTCTGTGTGCGTGTGTTCTGGCCGGTGTTCTCGTGATTCGGTAACCGGGGGAAGATGGCGGACCCGGCGGAGTGCACCATTAAAGTCATGTGCCGTTTCAGGCCTTTGAATAGCTCGGAGGTGACGAGGGGGGACAAATACATCCCCAAATTTCAGGGAGAGGACAGCGTCGTGATCGGGGTGAGTGATATTTAGGGACGGAGGTATTTTGTATCGTTTATTTTTTTCAGTAGGTCTCGCGCGAGCGGCTAATGCTAATGACCGCAGTCCATCAGAACCAGAATTTGTCACGACGTGTTAATCTGAATATTTGACAACGACACCAGCCTCTGCATCCAGCCCGGTGATACCCGAAACCGACGGTTTAATTCGGAAATAAATGTTAAATTCGTTCATTTCAATGTCGTTTCCTGATGAGCTTCATGCTAACCGTGTTAGCCAGCCCTGCAGATTCAACGCGGAAACGCAGTTAGTTTTACACTTTTAAAACAGCAAAAACTTATTTAGTTAATTTATTTAATCAGTTTATGATATGGTTGTACATTATAGGTTTCGATTATTATTTTAATCCCACAATTATAAGTTTGGGTGTGGATATATGTTGAATGAGCAGGAAATTGTCCATATTTGTGGGCGTTTGTAAATACTGAGGGAAATAATGTAACGTTATCAGAAATGTTTTCAAACGTTTCTATATCAAAACCACTAAATATGTTCCCATCGCTAACGTCTCTCTTACTAACATTTAGCTGTATTAAATAATATTAAAGCTACATTTTGTCATTTATAAATGCTAAATTATGGTGCGTGTGTGAAAATTTGTGATTTTGGAACAGGACAGACGGTATGTTATTTGGTAGATTTAACTAAATTTGTTATATGTTGTTACTGTACTTAAACCTAAGAAGATTTTTTTTTTTTGGAAAATATTAATAATATTGTATTTTTTTTATAAATCTTTACAGAAACATTAAGTACAATTTTCTAAATGTTTTTATTTTTTATTTTCCAAACAACCCTTTTGCAACCCATGTACGGTTTTTGGACTCTAGTTTGAAAACTCCTGCTCTTTATAACATCAGCAGTCACATGTACATAAATGTGTATGAATGACAGGTGAAATTGGACTTGAGGTTGTTTATTGGGTGAAATGAGAACAAAAGCTCAGTTAAACCTCTTTTTCTAGTACATGTAACTAGGCATCTATTGAACCAAAGACCTGAATGAAATATCTTATTTAAAAGGACCAAGTAGAGATGCTGATGTGCCTGGTATGATCTGTATGTGCAGAAACATGATTCTTAGTGTTGCACTGGCATCTACATGTACACTGTGTGCCGAATTATTAGGTAAGTTGATTTTCTGGTCATAATTTTTTTCCAAGAACATTTTACCAATTCCAAACTACATCAATCTTAATAACTACTGTTGACTTTGTATTTAATCATTTATAAGTGATATATAATTGTCCATGAAGGCTGGAAGTCAAAAACTCCTCATATTCAGGTGTACCGAATAATTAGGCAGGTTTTCTTTTACAGATCAAATGAGCCAAAAAAAAAAGAGATTTAACTCAGACTAAAAGTCAAAAATTATTAAATGCCCATGAGAAGGATGCAATAATCGAATTTGCAAAGTTAGGGCATGACCATTGAGCAGAGAAATGCTGGAGAAGAAAAGACACTTGTTAACTGCAAAAGAATGAAGAATTAAGGTGAGGAATTAGGTGAGAAACCATCAGGAACCATTTAGTCTCCAGCGCCATCATTTTCCAGAACTGCAACCTTCCTGGAGTCTCCAGAAGTGCAATGTGTCAGGTTCTCAGGGACTTTGCTTGGATAAAAAATCCTAAAAAATGACCCTCACTTAATAAAAATAGCATGCTGAAGTGTTGTGAAATACATTAAGACTGATTTTTCATAGGCTTTATGGACAGATAAGTTTTGAGTGACTCTTGAAGGACCAGCACCACATCCTCTTGTACCACTGTTTGAAGAATTGATCTTCCAGAATCTGGCAGGAAGTTTTAGGAGCTCATTTTTAGTCCATCTCCTATCCTGAAAGGCTGTCTTGCAGAGATTGACTAATATGAGCTCCTAAAACTTACTGCCAGATTCTGGAAGATCAATTCTTCAATGATTCTGGAAGATCAATTCTTCAATAATTCTATTATTGCATAAGTACTGCATCCTTCTCGTGGGCATTTAATAATTTTTGACTTTTGGTCTGAGCTAAATCTCTTTTTTTGGCTCATTTTATTTGTAAAAGAAAACCTGCCTAATAATTCGGCACACCTGAATATTAGGAGTTTTTGACTTCCAGCCTTCATGGACAATTATATATCACTTATAAATGATTAAATACAAAGTCAATAGTAGTTATTAAGATTTATGTGGTTTGGAATTGGTAAAATGTTCTCGGAAAAAAATATGACCAGAATATCAACTTGCTTAATAATTCGGCACACGGTGTATTTGTGGGTGGGGAATTGATTAATCATTGTCATTGTGCTTTGATTATCTTTAAACCCAGTTCAAACATGACAGTATGTCATAAACTCTGAAATTTTTTTTTTTTCATGGCTGACTAAACTATAGCATGATGAATAACATTTGAATGCAAACATGCCATGTGGCAAGCTGAATCATACAGGTGACCACCATCCCTTTTTATGTGAATAATGATGATTTCATAGAGCAGTTTTTCTTGCACTTTCTCTTCACAAATTTACAGTTTTTTTGTGATGTTGTTAAGGGTCAGGGATTCCTGTGTGGTTACTGTGTGTACGTTCCTGAAAGACCGGCTTTGAAACGGATATGTTTGTACTCGCTCTCTTAATAGTCCTCTTGTGTGTATGAAGATAATGTGAGAGAGTGCCCAGGAACTGGAGACTCCTTCAGGCTTATCCACAGTAATTTGAAAAGAGTGTGTGTGAGCACTAGAAGGAAGGTGAGATAATGCTTCGGAAATAGAGAGTGCTCCACCCTGTGCAGCCCCTGGGACTCGCGAGACGAGAAAATAGTTAGGTAAGAAAGTGCCTCGATTAGAACTCTGGGAAAATTTTCTCTTCTCACAAGAGGCTGGCCTTGCTTCTGTAACAGTATTGTGTCCTGCCCAAGCATAAGAGTAAAAGCATATTATGGTGTGCATTGTAGATTGAAACTGATAATCTGTTTTACAGATATTGATACTTTTCTACATCTTTATCAGTTCATAAAACAAATATGAAAATAATCTTGCAACAATACTTTTATTAGATAAAGCAGCTTTTCTTAAATATATTAACAATCATATAAATTATTGTTGTGTTAATTATAATTATATATATATATATATATATATATATATATATATATATATATATATATATTTAATTATTGTTGCATTATTATTAGTTTATTATAGTGTCAAAAATGACACTATAATACAAAGTGGGTCCTGAACACACAAATAATTGGTACAGGGTGATCGCTTGTGCATTATGAACAGGTTGCTGTTAAACTAAATGCGTACAGAAACATGTATTATTTGAACGTGTTTAGTGGCAGTCTTCACTAGTCTTCCCCTACTGGCTCCTTTGTCAATATTCAAAATCTGCACATTTTAGAGACTTGCAGCTACAGCAAAAACATGTTACAGACTGTAAACCAGAGGTATGCTCGTGAAAAGTTGTTAAACATTACATTTCCGCTGTCATTCCCTCTAGACTTTGGTCATCTTAAGACAGTCATTTTACTCTGATCTGTCAAACGAGTCCATTATTTTGGCCATCCTTTAGCATAATGATTAATAATACCACTGAATTGTAGCCTTATTCCACAGAGTTTTGCATCTTGTTTAGGCTAGGCTTAATTTAGTTGATAAAGTATTCATCAACTTCTTTTTCTTTGAATGTGATTAAGTGAATCTATCATTAACTGATGATTAAACAATTAGGTAGGCTGCTTCTTGTCACAGTAAAGATATGGGACCCAGTCCTTAGCATGCAATAATAGTGCAACGTTTGCACACTTATGATTTGACATTGCTCTGATAAAACAAGGTAGCACTGTAGTCAAAGATTAAACTTTATAGATCAGGTGAGAGAATTCATGTAGATTGTTGTCATAATGGCTGTTTGTCCAATATGATGGCTGGAGGAGTGTGGTGCTTATTTGTTCCATTGCTGGTGCTGACTGTTCTTTTTGTCCCTGATTAAGGGTCTTAAGTCATTTTATGTGTATGTACCTTTGTGATGCATATTTGGTTATATGTGTGTAAATTAATCAGAAGTCTCTGAAACAGCCTTAATTGTCTTCTCTTCAGCAAAAACTCCATTGAAAAACTCATTATAGTTTGCGCCCAAGGAGTTGGCAACCTTTCTTGATCACTTTTCACTTTACCAGAAGCTGAATCTGCAGTATTTTGTTGGCAGCACAGATCCTTAACCATTAAGCTACTATCACCCCAATTGGAAAACTTAATAAAATACAATAAAATTATCATGCTTAATTTAATTATCTTTTTTATTATTTGCAAAATTACACCTTAGGAAGTCATTTATTAACATTAAATTAAAAGTTATACTTGCATTAAAATGGATTATTTTGTTTATTTAAACAGAATTAAGATAAATCGCTTGTTGTATTTTCCATTTTATCTCGTTTGTAAGTTGTTTTGCTTTAATCAAATACACACTGGGGTAGACTGACATAATTTGTAATTTTTTAAATATATGTTTTTTTTTTTGGTCCATTCAATTTTTAATCCCAGCAAACCTAAATACTACATTTTAGTAATAGTAAGTTATTTTAATATATTGAAAGTAATATTGATTATATTTATTAGTAGTATTCAACATTTTTTTATGCAATATTAGTCTAATATATTTCTTCTGTAAATTATTTTACAGTAGAACAGCATATATATAGTGCAGTACTATGTTTGCTTCAAGTTGTAGTTTGTGCCTTGTTTATAATGAGAATTGTCAAAATTGTCTTCCAAAACAATGTACATAGTGCCATGTTATGACATAAAACTTGGAGCCAGTAAATGAATGGTTTTATCATTTCATAGTAATTATGATGGTATAACCTGAGGAGTAGTACCACATTCCTTTGAGACCTTTGATACAGCAGTATATGTAATTTACATTCATGCTGCGGTGTTTTAATTAATTGTACAAATCTTCATTCTTTCACTACTTGTCAGCTGATAAATTAATCCAAGCTGTTTATTCTGTAACAATTCAGGCTGTTGCAGGTTTTGTCACAGTAACTCTTGAAAATCTAAAAAAACTTCATGTGTTCAATGATTTAATAGAACTTGTCCTGAATGCACTTAATTTTTTATTTCTTTTCTTTTCTCTACAGGGTAAGCCGTATGTGTTTGACAGAGTTTTCCAGTCCAACACGTCTCAGGAGCAAGTGTACACGGCCTGCGCTCAACAAATCGTCAGAGGTAAAAGCAAAAAGGTCACTTGATAGACCTCTGAATCAAAATAAAAGGCAGAACGTGGAATAAGTTTTAAGCATGGTCATGTTCTCGCAGATGTACTTGGTGGCTATAATGGAACCATTTTTGCCTATGGTCAGACATCCTCTGGCAAAACGCACACAATGGAGGTGAGCGAGAAATACAATTGACATCTCTGCTGAGGTGAAAATACAAAGTCATCATTTCTGTGCAAAACACTTTTACATAATCACATGTAAATATGAATATTTTCCCTATACCTTATGTGTGGAAGATCTATTAGGTTCATGTGTGAAATATACTTTCATTTGTAGGGTTGTTTTTGAGTGTATAGCAGCTTGTGCAACTTGGAATTAGTTGTATTGGATTTGTGTGATTAGTTAGTCAACTGGCTTTATTCATAATAATGTCAAGTTCATTTATATGGTACATTTATACAATATAAATGACATAAAAGCAGCTTTACTGTGAAAACATGCTTGATTCAGCATACAAATGTTTAGGGTCAGTAATGTGTATTTTTTTTTTTAAATTGATATGTTTATTAAGCAAGGACACATTAAATTGACAAAAGTGACCGTAAAGACTTTATATAATGTTAAAAAAGAAGAAAAATAAATGCTATTCTTTAAATTTTCTATTCATCAAAGAATCCTGAAAAAAGCACCAAATCAACATTGTTGTTCTTTAGGGAAATCTCCATGACACAGATGGAATGGGAATCATTCCCAGAATAGTGCAAGACATCTTTAACTACATTTACTCTATGGATGAAAACCTGGAGTTCCACATTAAAGTAAGTCTTTGCCTTTGCACACTATTTAATTAACGGCCTTTCTTCTTATTCTTTAAGAGCTTGGCATATTGTTTCATATTTGTATCTGCTCTCTTGATTGTGTTTTTACTTTTTGGCAGGTGTCATATTTTGAGATTTATCTGGATAAGATTCGGGACCTGTTGGATGGTGAGTATGACTGTTTTAAGCCTCAAGTCTGCTAGCCACTTCATCTTAAAAGCATTTCTAATGATGTTTAGATGATCTGAAACTCAATAGTACAACAATTATAATGCTGCTTTTGTTGTGACATAATATTTCTCTTTCTTTCTTTCTCTCTCTCGTTGTCTTGTGTAGTTTCAAAGATTAATTTATCTGTACATGAAGACAAAAACAGGGTTCCTTATGTCAAAGTGAGTTCATGAAACCTGATGTCCCATCACTGTCACCAATGTTACCAGTGTCCCATTAAAATCCTCACACAAAGTGGTAATTACCTCTGATCTTTAAAGAATGTAAGTTGTTTATTATAATTGTCTCTTCCTGGTTTTAGGGCTGCACTGAGCGATTTGTTTCCAGTCCAGAGGAAGTGATGGACACTATTGACGAGGGCAAATCCAACAGACATGTAGCTGTGACAAGTATGAATGCACAGAAAAAATAGAGAATAATTATTTTCAATAAAGAGAATAAAATATAAGTATTTTTCCATAAACAGAGACAAAAACAGATCTTACCAGGAAACTGTAACATCTGCATCCTTCATTTAAGCTGATGCTTGTAAACAATGCTATGTGGGTTTAGTTGTAATAATGTCTTTGTGTGTCTCAGACATGAATGAACACAGCTCCAGGAGTCACAGTATCTTCCTGATCAATGTGAAGCAGGAGAACACGCAGACAGAACAGAAGCTCAGCGGTAAACTCTACCTGGTTGACTTGGCAGGCAGTGAGAAGGTGTGTGTGTCAAACTTTTGTCTTGTAGTACAGTAAAACATGGGTTGAGTGTGTTACTCTTGTGTTCTCTCACAGGTCAGTAAAACAGGAGCTGAAGGCGCTGTGCTGGATGAAGCCAAAAACATCAACAAGTCTCTGTCATCTCTGGGCAACGTGATATCGGCCTTAGCCGAGGGCTCGGTGAGTCTCACACACACACACACACACACACGCATATGCTCACAGGCTTTAAATTAGTTCTGTACACTTTGTTTTGTAGCGTTTAGGTCCTGGAGCTGTGACGCTAGTGTGTATGAGTTGTGTTCAGAGATTCTCTTTAGCTTTGTCCAATTAAGTTTTGCTATTTTTTTTTATTGGTATGACCAATAGTGGTGCTTGTGCATAACCAAAAGACAATACAATAAAAATAATTAATATACAATTTAAGATAATTTAATATAATATAGTATAATAAATGAATTTTCAGTTTCGTCTGAAACTGTTTTGGAGGGCAAAAACCATTGACCGAAATGGTGATGCTTAATTAGCGCTTTTCCAATGCTGTGTTTTCACTGTGAAGTGTCTGTTGCATGCACACAATGTGGATAAGCTACATTAGATAAACGTATCATATATGTGGACACTTGGGCTGGGTTGAAAATATTGAGTTATCAAGATTTTTACATTAAAAAAATTATAATTTAGAAGTAATAGGCTATTCAGAAACCTACAGGATGTTTTATTGTACAATGACCTCTTATTTGTCAAAAGATCAAGGGAATTTTGGTTTCTCAGTTCATGACCCCTTTAAGTAATCTGGTGAAAATTCCTGTACTTTCATACCACAATGTCAGTTTTGTCCAGTATTTTGCACCCTGTAGTTTTCACTGTTTGGATAAAAGAATCTTTTAAATGGTCACGAGTTTAATACTTTAAAAAATACAAGAAGGAATTAAAGTACAAGTAAAATATAAAGAATAATACTGATGAGACCAAATCAGAAACATACAGTTCCTCACATGATGGGCAGCAAACTGTACCATGCTGATAGTACACAACAGTACTTGTGTTCTCCTCGACAGCAGGACAGTTGTGCACATGGGCTTTTCGAAACGCCTTTGGGTAAAGATTTGAACAAATGTATTTTTTTTTTGTTTCCCTCAGTTGTAGTCACTAATAATAATAATAATAATGCATTAGGAGCCTGCCTTGACACTCAAGGTCACCATACATCATTAACAAGACAATCAAAATATTAAGTAAAAACAGTAAGACAATGAAATACAATACAATTTAAAAAAGACAATGGAGTTGTGGTCAGAGGGAGTAAGCTATTCTAAATAGATGGGTTTTGAGTTTGGATTTAAAATGTGGGAGAGAGCCGATGTTATGAAGGTCAGGTGGGAGGGAGTTCCAGAGCTGCAAATTTGAGCAGCAACTATTTTTTTCAAGAATTTTGGAGATCAATGGAAGATTTGAAATAGGACGAAAATTAAGGTTATTAAGGTTACTTCATCATGGAACTTCATTATATATTTAAATCTGTTTTATTAATATTTGATCAAATTTTATCCTGAATCTCTTTTTATTTTTTTCTCAGACATACGTTCCATACAGAGACAGTAAAATGACAAGGATCTTGCAGGATTCTCTGGGTGGAAACTGCAGGACCACCATCGTCATCTGCTGTTCTCCTTCTTCATATAACGAGGCCGAGACCAAATCCACCCTTATGTTCGGACAGAGGTGAGCAGACACATTCATGCTTTTCAGCTCTGTCAGTTTGTCTGTTCTCACCATTCATAATAAAGTTGTCACTGGTCTCACTTGTTTGTTATGCATTTATGCAAGAATAATTACAACTCTATATATTTATGCAAAGATTGTGTGAAGAGAAAGACACCAGTTTACAGCTGTGATTGGATTTGTGTTTGCAGAGCCAAGACTATTAAGAACACAGTGATTTTGAATGTAGAGCTGACAGCAGAGCAATGGAAGAAGAAATATGAGAGAGAGAAGGAACGAAACAAGAGCCTTCGAAACACCATCACATGGCTGGAGAACGAACTCAACCGCTGGAGAAATGGTCAGATGCCTATTTTGATTATTATGTATATTATTATAATATTTTTACATTTGTGATAGTTTTGTTCTTAATGCATTCAAAACTTTGCAGTGCTGTCTGAAACCACTTGTGAAATGCTTCTGTTTTGCATTTTTGTATCTTAAGTGATTGATATGATTCATTGTACATTTCTTTAACTTTTTTTTTTTAAAGTCCTAAAATATTTTATTTAGGTTTAAACTTAAAGTACACATTTGCATTTCCTCAGAGTTCTCTGTTTGTGTCCCACAGGTGAAACAGTACCTGCAGAGGAGCAATTTGATAAGGAGAAGGTTAATGCTGAAGTGTTGGCGCTGGATAACACAATTAATAATGATAAATTTGCATCCACACCAAGCATGCCGCCCATGCCAGGGATGCTCGGGGCCCGACTCAACGATGTTGAGAAAGAAAAATGTGAGGTTGAACTCACCAAACTTTACAAGCAGCTTGATGACAAGGTACACACATACTCATACACTCACAATTTCTTTAATAAATATATATGAATCTACAAAATTTCCTCAAAAACCCCCTAGTTGCTACAGTCACGGTTAGAAGAATAAAAGCATGGTGATTTTTCCTAAAGAAGATGATTGACCTTGAATGAGAGCTTGATTTTTGTGTTTTGCGTCTCATCTCTCTCCAGGATGAAGAGATTAATCAGCAATCTCAGCTGGTGGAGAAGCTCAAGCAGCAGATGTTGGACCAGGAAGAGGTTAGTGAACGCTCATGTGCACATGTGAAATTGACGTAAAAGCGTATTAACAAGTAAACATTGTGTATTCATGCTTGTGTATGTTTTTGCATATGTTTTGCAGTTGCTGGCCTCGTCACGAAGAGACCATGATAACCTGCAGGCAGAGCTGACTCGTTTACAGCTGGAGAATGAGGCATCTAAAGAGGAGGTGAAGGAGGTGCTGCAGGCCTTGGAGGAGCTCGCTGTCAACTATGACCAGAAAAGTCAGGAGGTGGAGGACAAAACCAAGGAGTTTGAAGCCCTTAGCGAAGAACTTGGTCAGAAATCTGTAAGTGCCAGAAGGGCTAATAATATATCAGTCTTTTACCTACACTCGGACTGCTATGACAAGAATGACACTAAACTTGACTTTAAAACATTCTCTGTTCCAGAGTACCCTGGCGTCTATAGACTCAGAGCTGCAGAAACTGAAAGAAATGGCCAATCACCAGAAGAAGAGGGTAACTGAGATGATGTCATCACTACTCAAAGATCTGACTGAGATTGGCATTGCTGTGGGCAACAATGACATCAAGGTGAGTGACACACATATAGGTTTTTTAAGGTAAAGTTGAAGAAGGTGAAGTGTGTATTTTCTGCCGAACTAGAATTACCAGCCTATGAATGGCTTATTGTAGTTGTTAAACCAAGTATCTGTATCTATAAAGTGTTTATACAAATATATTAATAGTTTTAACAAACAATTATACACTTCACCTTTTATTTCGTATTATTTAGCCCCTTTAGTAGCTTTAATAACCATAACTAGTTGATTTGTGGATGAAACTTAAATGCTAAGTCAAAAAATAAAAGAGAGAAAAAAATAAAAGAAAGAAAAGCCAAAACGGAACAATAAACAATTAAAACTGAGCGACACTGAGGAATCTCTCTCTCTCTGCAGCAGCATGAAGGCAGTGGTCTTATAGACGAAGAGTTCACTGTAGCCAGACTCTACATCAGTAAGATGAAATCAGAAGTCAAATCGATGGTCAAACGTTGCAAGCAGTTGGAAAACACTCAGTCTGAGAGCAACAAAACAATGGATGAAACTGATAAGGAGCTTGCAGCATGCCAGTTACGCATCTCCCAGGTACGGTTTTACACTTTTGCCTACTAAAACTCAGTTTTTTCTTACATGGCAAACCCTGCACTATAATCTACTGAACCGTAATGATATGAATAAAAAATATTTGATATTAACAAATGAATGTTTGTTTTGCAGCATGAGGCGAAAATTAAATCTCTGACGGAGTATCTGCAGAATGTAGAGCACAAGAAGAGACAGCTGGAGGAGGATGTGGACTCTCTCAATGAGGAGCTGGTCAAAATCAGTGCACAGGGTACACACAGGATCATATTCAAAAACAGATTATGCATGTGCATACGCTATTTCAAAATAATACAGTAGTTGTTTCTGCTTCCAATGTTTGGTTTGTGTTTGTGGCAACAGAGAAGGTTCATGCAATGGAGAAAGAGAGTGAGATTCAGAGTGCCAATGAGGTGAAGGTAAGAAATGTGTACACACACATACAAATGGGCTTGTTCAATTTGGATGTGTATTTTTTTTTTTTTTTTTTTTTTTTTAATACGAGTGTATGTTTGTGTGTTTAGGAGGCGGTTGAGAAGCAGATCCAGAGTCACAGGGAGGCCCATCAGAAACAGCTCAGCAGTCTGAGAGACGAACTGGAAACCAAAGAGAAACTCATTACAGATCTACAAGAGTATGATACACACATTTCAGTTGACATAAAGCAATTTCAGTCAGAAACTGAACTTGTAAAGTGTGTAAATGTACTGACTGATTTCCAGAAGTACAACACAGTCATAACTCATCTATAACATCAAAGTTAAACTTCAGACTTCACAGCAGTATTAATAATACACCAATAGCTAATATATTCTCTCCTCCTCTCTCTAGTCTGAATCAGAAGATCTTGTTGGAGCAGGAGCGTTTGAGGGTAGAACATGAAAAACTCAAATCCACCGACCAGGAGAAGAGCCGCAAACTACACGAGCTCACGTATGTAATGCACAGTCAGTTCTATTCATCTCCCTTATTGTAACAGTCGAACTGCTAGAACCGTTTATGAACCTCTTTATGAAACCCACATTTCCCTGGGTGCTGTTGTACATCTAAAGAGCTGAGCAAATTTGCTTGAGGCATAAATACACACTTGCATATTAAATGTATAATAAATTACAGATGTGCATGGATTGCATGTCTTTAGTGATGAGGTTTAATGGATTTGTGTGCACATTAAAGTTTGATGCAGGACCGCAGAGAACAGGCCAAACAGGATCTGAAAGGCTTGGAGGAGACTGTGGTGAGTGCAATTCCTCATCTCAGCACTAGAGGGCGACTAAAGATGACAGTTTTTTTTTTTCACATCATGTAGTGTGTATTTTCAAATAATGTTATTTTTCATCTATTTAAGGCCAAAGAGCTGCAGACTCTGCACAACCTCAGGAAACTGTTTGTTCAGGATCTGGCGACTCGTGTGAAAAAGGTAGGAGCTTATCTGCCGCACATCTTCCTTTAGTTTTCATATCTGTTCTGTGTCTGTTTTGAAAGTAAACTTTTGTCAATGTAAATCCATATGCTGAGTTTCTTTCCAAGTAGTCAACTTAGTGGTTATTTAATTGAAGGGTTTTTGTTTTTTGTCTGTGTAGAGTGCAGAGATGGACTCTGATGAAACTGGTGGCAGTGCTGCTCAGAAGCAGAAGATCTCTTTCCTGGAAAACAATCTAGAACAACTCACCAAGGTCCACAAACAGGTAAATCCAAACCAGAAAAGTCCTCTTAATATGATTCACACACGTTAGTAAATGTTTTTTACTTGTCCAAAATCAAAATGTACAAACTCTTAACCTATTTTTTTTTTTTTTTTTTTTTTTTTTTTTTTTGCTTGTGTGTCTAAGATTTTTCCTTTTACACTATATTGCCAATTTTAGTGTGTTTTATTAGCATGACAGATGTTTTTAGATTCATATTGCCAAAACATTTTCTTGGAAATAAAACTGCAAAACAACATGCATAAATTATTAAAAGATAAACAATTACAAATTACTTTGTAATCAACAAAAACAGCAAAAGTGATTGAAGTATACATTTCTCTCTTACTCACTGGTGTTTTTCTGTCGTCTTTAGCTGGTGCGTGATAATGCTGACCTGCGCTGTGAGCTTCCTAAACTGGAGAAGCGTCTGCGGGCAACGGCGGAGCGTGTGAAGGCTCTAGAGTCGGCACTCAAAGAGGCCAAAGAGAACTCGGCCCGTGACCGCAAGCGCTACCAGCAAGAGGTGGACCGCATCAAAGAGGCCGTGAGAGCCAAAAACATGGCCCGCAGAGGACACTCTGCACAGATAGGTGACTGAACGCTTACACAAGAACAATCAATTAACACAACAGACAAAAAAGAAAGTCCATAATCTTTTCTCTCATGATTTTCTTGTATTTTCTGGTTGTAGCTAAACCTATCAGGCCTGGACAGCAACCAGTAGCTTCTCCTACACACCCCAGCGTGGTGCGTGGAGGTGGTGGCATGCTCTACCAGAACAGCCAACCTATGCCTATCAGAGGAGGTGGCGCTAAACAAGAGAAGAGGTTTGTACAGTTTTTAAGAAAGAATCTTGCTTTTGTTTGAAGGAAGACCATAAAGGCAGCACATTTGTTGTCACCTTATTTGATGCTTTTCTCTCTCACACCTGGTGTAATTGCCTAGTTTTGAAAATGCAGAATAAAATAAAGTACAGTGTGAATGGCCTCATGGGCTGAGAGGGATTCTGGAGTATAAAAATCCCTTGATTTTCTAAGCAGAACTTCCAGCATTCTCACTACCTTGTCTTTTTGTTTTTTGTTTTTGTTTCTTTTTAGCTGAAAATGATTTTTTCCCTCACTACCGATGCTGCAAGAATGGAAGAAGTCTTCATGGAAATCTGTCATTCCATTAACATGATCCCTCCTGCTGGTGCACATGGGAGGATGTCCGAATCGAAATATTCATGGCTGTACAGTTCCACTCCCAATCTTTTTCCTCCAAAGCAAATTATTTTATGAATACTGCACTCTCACACATGCACTAAACATGATATAAAAAGGAAATCAAGAAATAAATGTAAGCAAAGTGAACAATTGACACAGACGCCAGTGCAATCAGCTCTAATCAATCTTCAGCTGCTCTCTGCACACCTGTAACCTCTGATTAAACTACTGCCTGATAACTGTGTAAAAGACCTCACTCCTGGCTTGACTTCATATGGGTCAGCGTCTAGACTGCAGCAAGCTTGAATGGAAGAATCCCTGAATAGAGAATATACAAGCGTGCTCGGCAGAGGATCTCCTGTATCACTACAAACTCAGATATTCCTGTGTGGAAGTACTCTGAACAGATTCAGATCTTTGTGTAGTAACTAATGGTTCTAAATGGGAGGGTGGAGAGGATTGTAGACGTGAATAATCAGGCCTTACACAGCAGGCTAATGCTGGAAGCATCTCAATGTAAACTTAGGGTTGCAAAGGCTAATGGTTCGTTTTTGTTGTTTTTTAGCCAAACAGTTGAAGGTTGTCCTGTCCTGCTTTTCACACAGTTCACATTGTGCATATCCAGATTCTTCTTTTAAGAGTCATAAATGTCTGTATTTAAGATGTCTGTGTAGTATTCATACTTTTTCTTTCTGTATCTTCTCTAATACATCTCTTTGTATTTGTATGTTTAAGTGGTCCGCTGACATCTGTAGAAGTCCTCATGTGAGGTCACTGCTTGCTTGCTCTGCCACTGTTACTGATCAGCCAATCAGTTTAGCAGAATGATGGTGTGGGCGGGCTTATGTGTCATACTTGAGGACATTGCAGACATTTGTTGCTTAGTTTGAATTCAAGATAGAATTATCTTTTTCTTTTTTCTTTTTTTTTTGAGGACATAATTCCTAATTTGAATCATTATTGTTCAAGCTAGCCTTAAATATTTTTGTTTAGACTTTACACTCCTGATATTGTTAAAGGAATGCTTATGAATTGTGAATTACAGGACATCTCAGCCTTCTGTATCATTTTCAACTTTGTGGTTTTCTGGGTGTTTTGTACCTTTAAGTGACATCACAAGGACCAGTGCAGTTGTTATTAGCCCTAAATTCTTCCCTTTTCAGTGCATGAAGGATAATTAATTGAAGTTCATGGGGAATGCCACACATTTAATTAAACTTAAAATAATAGCAATTTTTTTTTTTTTTATTACTGTGTAATAGTAACTCCATGACTTGTTGACAGAGAGTTTCACCAATGGACAAAGGCGCTGGATCATTCCAACTGTACAAGGTGTTTTTGGAAGATTCTGGTTGAAGGAAAAGAATGAGAGGGGATGAAATCACTGATGACACTTTTTCTGGATGAACTGCATGTATGTGTGATTAAAACAATATTCTGAAACATGTCTCTTGTTTTCTTTTTGTTTTGCTACCTGTGACTTATTGACTTGTCATTTTGATTGCTTCATGACTTAAGCCTACAACAGTGATCACACTCTTAAATGACGATGAAAATTGTTTTTTGCCATTCACTCATATTTTTGTCTGCCATTTTTATTATTTCACTTAAAATATAAAACAAAATATATGTGAACAATTGCATTATCTCTGTCCCTGACAGTGTAAGTGAACTTACACTGGCTGTATTCACACCTGTCTTGTTTGGTTCGATTGAATCGAACTCAAGTTCGTTTTCCCCTTGGTGTGGATCTTTTGGGCAGGTGTGAATACAGCAATCGCACTCAGGTGCAGACCAAACAACCGTACCGAGACCCAGCTGAAGAGGTGCCCTGCGTCCCAATGTTCATTCTATCCACCCTATCTGCCCTAAATAGTATTGAAAATTACTAATATCACAGAATTTAAGATGGATAGTATGCACATTGGGACACAGGCGTGGCCTCTGTCTGCTTCCAAACAAACTGGTATGGTTGAATGTATGACCTTTTAAGCACACGTGTGGTTTTGTTTACAGTTTCTGGTTCACTTGCAAAAAGGGCAGTGTGAAAGCGAACCGCACCAAACAAAAACCAAAGAAATTAACATTGTATTTGGTCCGGACCAAAGCAAGTTAAAAAGATCAAGTTAAAGGTTTAAAAAAAAAAAGGTAAAGGTTATTTTTTTTATTTTTTGCTCTTGACTATTTTGGAGCATGACAGCATGATTGCATTAAATTGCAATAATTTCATTTAAAAAGATTATTTACATTTATTTTTATTGTATAGTTTTTATTTAGTTATGTAGTTATTGTTATTTATTTTAAAGGTTTGGAAAGATAGGGTGAGTAAATGTTAACTGGTGAGTTTTATTTTTGGGTGAACTGTCCCTTTAAGAAAACACCTGCAGTACCGATATGTGTCCACTGGAGGCTCCCGTCTTGTCGACTGCCGCTGTTTGTCAATGGCGAACATGATGCATGTTACGAACGGATTATTTTTGTTCTATGAGTAATATTTCTATGGTAGCAATAAGTACATTGTGTATAAGTGCATAGTGTATAGTGTGTCATTTGGGACACAGCTCAGGTGTCTTAAGGCTACAGAATTGCTGTACTAAAACTGATATTGTTTCGTGCCGGTGCTTGTGTTCTTTATAATGCTGCTGCTGCTGCTGCAAAGTAAAGCTGCTTGTATTAGACCCTAACAGACAAACATTCGCCAAAGCCAAAGGAAAGATTGAATGAAAGTGTTGTCTTAGTCCTCGAAGCTCTGAGGTAAACTACGGTTTGCATGGTTAAAATCGTCTGCTGTCAGTTTGAGCACATCAATCCATTTAGGCAGTTTTGATACCCGCTGGAGCTGTGATTTATGTAGCCTTCAACGGTGTCCTTCAGTCAATGCGATACTTAAGAGATTTCAGACTTTATGATGTCAAGGACCCCAAAAATGCGAGGGGATCCTAAATCCTCTTACTAAAATATAAAGGCAGCTATATATTTTAATATATAAAAACCCATTTATACTGTGGTAATATTTATACTAGAAAGATAGTAATAATAATGTTGTATTATAAAGAGAGCTAAATTAAGTAATTTGCTTTTATATTGTCATTGTACTGAAGCAAATTGTTAAAATATTATTTTTAATATTTACTTTATTAACTTGATAGCATATCTGATGAACAACTTTTTATTGCAGATCAACACAAACAATCTTTTTAACAAAGCTATATGCATGTTTATTTTTCAAATGTTTTCTAACAATTTTTTATTATTATTATTTTTTTTTTTAAATATAACCTATTATCAAGTTTGGTTATTGTAAATATAAACAAAATACTTAAATTCAACTTATTTTATCAGTATCCTGAGTGCACAGGTAAACTTTGACAACCCTAAAAATACATTTAGTAAAATCTTTTTTTTTTTCTTTAAAAACTCTTAGCACTCTCTTGTTGCCCCCAGTTTGAAAACCCCTTCTTGTTCTTGCTGAAAAACTCTAATTCTTGTAAAATCACATGCATTTGAATGAGCTCACATTAATTGAGATTCGATATGGAATATTTGTACTTGTAAAACTTATTTAATTATAAGCCTTTGCTTATGTATTTCAGATTAGTTTATTCTAGAAATGATGTAATGTTAATCACTTTTAATGTATTATTTCTCCCTTACGCTCACAGTGATGATCTCTCAGATCACCCCGAGTCTGTACCTGAGTGGAGTGGAGGCTGTGAATCAGTCAGCGCTGGAGCACAGAGGCATCACTTTGCTGGTGAACGCCTGCGCTGAATACCCCTGTCCGGAGTATCAGGGGGTGAAGTGCGTTTGGGTGCCGGTGGAGGACCGTCCTCACGCCCCTCTGGAGCAGCACTTTGACAGCGTGGCTGAGCAGATCCAGCAGAACCGCTCTGGAAGCTCGCTGGTGTTCTGCTCAGCCGGGAGAAGCAGGTCTCCGTCTCTTATCATGGCGTATCTCATGCGGTTTGAAGGACTCTCGCTGCTTCAGGCTCATCAGCGGGTTCTGGCAGCACGGCCCTTCATCCGGCCAAACGCGGGCTTCTGGAGACAACTGCTTCAGTATGAGAGGAAACTGACCCACGGCAACAGCATCAGGATGGTGGCCACCTCACAGGGTGTCCTACCTGAGGCCATCCAGCTCACACAGGACTCATCATACTGCCTTGATGTATAGGACATCTTGAACTGGATATATTTTTTTATAGTGTGTGTGTGTGTTGATAATGTATATAGGAATCAGATTAGAACACTACCATGTACCATGTGTTTTTTTAATAACATGGTTTTGAACATGTTTAATGGTACTACTGTGGTATTCCTTGAAGTACCATCAGTTATCATATTAATAACTGTAAACAGTCTCTCTTTATCTCCCAGTTATATGGCACAGTAAAATGAATTTTAAATCCCCAATTTAATGATCGTAGCTCTGTAGTTTTAATTATTGGTAAGTAAAACATAATTCAGTGTAATACAATGATAATTGAGTCTGTTGTAACATATTTGATGTATAGATTTTAACACATACATAAAAATATATGTATGGTTAATCAAGTAAATCTAAGTTGCATCAGTCCAGTAAAAGATCATCTTGAAATATTTAACAATATAAAATTTATTACGTTTAAGTTAATGAAAATCATTAAAGATTTCACAGCCCAAAGACATGTGAACCACAACCTGAATGTGGACAGAATTGTTCTAAAAGTTAAGACTAAAATAATACTAAAAGGCCTCAAATTAAATGTATGAACTATCTATCAGAGGGCAGAAGATACAGTGGGTACGGAAAGTATTCAGACCCCCTTAAATTTTTCACTCTTTGTTATATTGCAGCCACTTGCTAAAATCATTTAAGTTAATTTTTTTCCCTCATTAATGTACACACAGCACCCCATATTGACAGAAAAACACAGAATTGTTAACATTTTTGCAGATTTATTAAAAAAGAAAAACTGAAATATCACATGGTCCTAAGTATTCAGACCCTTTGCTCAGTATTTAGTAGAAGCACCCTTTTGATCTAATACAGCCATGAGTCTTTTTGGGAAAGATGCAACAAGTTTTTCACACCTGGATTTGGGGATCCTCTGCCATTCCTCCTTGCAGATCCTCTCCAGTTCTGTCAGGTTGGATGGTAAACGTTGGTGGACAGCCATTTTTAGGTCTCTCCAGAGATGCTCAATTGGGTTTAAATCAGGGCTCTGGCTGGGCCATTCAAGAACAGTCACAGAGTTGTTGTGAAGCCACTCCTTCGCTATTTTAGCTGTGTGCTTAGGGTCATTGTCTTGTTGGAAGGTAAACCTTCGGCCCAGTCTGAGGTCCTGAGCACTCTGGAGAAGGTTTTCGTCCAGGATATCCCTGTACTTGGCCGCATTCATCTTTCCCTCGATTGCAACCAGTCGTCCTGTCCCTGCAGCTGAAAAACACCCCCACAGCATGATGCTGCCACCACCATGCTTCACTGTTGGGACTGTATTGGACAGGTGATGAGCAGTGCCTGGTTTTCTCCACACATACCGCTTAGAATTAAGGCCAAAAAGTTCTATCTTGGTCTCATCAGACCAGAGAATCTTATTTCTCACCATCTTGGAGTCCTTCATGCGGGCTTTCATGTGTCTTGCACTGAGGAGAGGCTTCCGTCGGGCCACTCTGCCATAAAGCCCCGACTGGTGGAGGGCTGCAGTGATGGTTGACTTTCTACAACTTTCTCCTATCGCCCGACTGCATCTCTGGAGCTCAGCCACAGTGATCTTTGGGTTCTTCTTTGGGTTCTTCTCTCACCAAGGCTCTTCTCCGCCGATAGCTCAGTTTGGCCGGACGGCCAGCTCTAGGAAGGGTTCTGGTCGTCCCAAACGTCTTCCATTTAAGGATTATGGAGGCCACTGTGCTCTTAGGAACCTTAAGTGCAGCAGAAATTTTTTTGTAACCTTGGCCAGATCTGTGCCTTGCCACAATTCTGTCTCTGAGCTCTTCAGGCAGTTCCTTTCACCTCATGATTCTCATTTGCTCTGACATGCACTGTGAGCTGTAAGGTCTTATATAGACAGGTGTGTGGCTTTCCTAATCAAGTCCAATCAGTATAATCAAACACAAATGAAGGTGTAGAACCATCTCAAGGATGATCAGAAGCAATGGACAGCACCTGAGTTAAATATATGAGTGTCACAGCAAAGGGTCTGAATACTTAGGACCATGTGATATTTCAGTTTTTCTTTTTTAATAAATCTGCAAAAATGTCAACAATGCTGTGTTTTTCTGTCAATATGGGGTGCTGTGTGTACATTAATGAGGAAAAAAATGAACTTAAATGATTTTAGCAAATGGCTGCAATATAACAAAGAGTGAAAAATTTAAGGGGGTCTGAATACTTTCCGTACCCACTGTATATAGATGATTGTGTCCAACAGACTTTTCAGCAAAGATTAATATTATTTTGATCATTTAGAGGCCTTAAGAAATTCATGTATCAAATACGATGCAGTAGGGTTAATATGGTGAACATAAAACGATTATAAGTTCAATAGTCGTCCTTTACCGCAGACCACTAGGGTAATCTTTAATGTGTCACAAAAGCTGTCTTCAACAATTGCTAGAAGTCATTCCAAACGAGGTGCATCAGTTTACCTTTGTTTCATTTCCTAGAGGTTAACTTAAAACAGCTCTCTCCAACATCTCACCGACACTTATGAGACAGAGCGTAAGTACTGTTACTACAGTAAAAGAAGAGAAAGTCATATGCAATAGGCGTTTACATTTGCTTTTACATAATATTATACTTTTACTTTATTTTACTTATATATATATATATATATATATATATATATATATATATATATATGAACTAAGGTTAAAACATATGCTGAGCATAAAACGATAAAACCAGCAGTCGAAAACAGCTTGAACAAAACAGAGGTACGTTAGAGCTAGATAAGAGTATAAATGTTAGCATACAACTTAATCCAACTAAAATATTTGTATTTTTTTATTTAGTTAATACGTAAATAATAATAAGGCTGACAAGCGCGCTCTTGTGAACGCTGTCCAAACGGGTCAAAATACAGTTTCTGGGATATTTCCCGTCTTGCCTTCATATGGGTGGGGTGGCGAATTAATACTCATCCGGTTCATGCTGGAGCAGTAGTGGCCCGTTAAGCGTTTTTTCGGATCTAAGAAGCAGATGTGTCGATAATAAGCGATTTCAGATGTTACAAGCGCGTTGCTTCAAAACACGTCCCTGAAAATCCAGGTGAGATTCTCTGTGATGTCGCTGTTTTCTGTTAAAGTTCATGCACCTCCTGTATCTGCACAATTTAGTTTTGTTACTGTATATTCAGATAGACCAAACTTGTTTATTATACTTAAATGCTATAAAGTGCACGTCCAAGTAATGTCTGTACATGCCACTTCCTTTACCTCTTGTCTTT
The DNA here is from genome assembly GCA_039654775.1 of Spinibarbus caldwelli. Lineage (NCBI taxonomy): Eukaryota > Metazoa > Chordata > Actinopteri > Cypriniformes > Cyprinidae > Spinibarbus > Spinibarbus caldwelli. The sequence goes on along the minus strand of CM077234.1, from coordinate 28,785,012 downwards.
ATGTGTCACAAAATTAGTTTTACCTTTGTTTCATTTCAGCTCTCTCCAGCTGGACATGCCACAGACACTGATGAGACACCATGGACCAAGATTCAGAGCGTAAATACTGTTACCACAGTAAAAGAGTAGAAAGTCATGCAAAATAATCTGTTACACTGATTCAAAGTAAAGTGGCTCAATAAAAAAAGCATTAGTTAGCTACACTTAAAATGAATGTCACTGCAAATCACACAGGCACACTTTTCAAGCAAAACATTTCATGAAAATACATGAAATTAGTCCTGAGTAAAAGCTCTGCTATTATTTTTTGCTGATGTGGCATAATAGTAGAGCTTTTGATGGTTTATTTTCTATTGTGGTGGTTGTCAGTCCTCTGCCTGCACTTCAGCTTCGTCCCAGGATACGCCAAAGAGTTTAAGATTGTTGATAAAAGTTTGGTGCCTGGTGGTGTTTTCCATCCATCCGTAAAGATTTAGAACAAAAATTTGGTCCAGTTTTTGGATGAAACCGCAAACAGACTGGATAAAAGCATAAATCCACTGTCTGACAGCAGAAATAGAGCTGTTTCCACGGTAATCTCTGTAAACAAAGAGGCTTATTTACACATTTCTACGGTCGCCAAGAGAGCTCAACGCGCTGCAACTTCAGAAAACACATGCAAATAGAAAAAACACCTGCAAATCAAGAAAACATCTTCATCAATTTGACAGCAGGTGCTGCAAACGCTCACAACACAACCAAATAAAGAATTTTATTTGCAGCGCGTTTCTTTATTTGTTTGTGTTGTGAGCATTTGTAGTGCATGTGTTGTCAAGTTGTTTTCTTAATTTGCAGGTGTTTTTTCTATTTGCAGCGCACTAAGCTCTCTCAGCCACCGTACTTCGTATTTCAACCTTAGATTTTTTTATCATTATTTATTTATTAACTGTTATAATTTAATTAATTAATAGCAAATCACTCTTTGATGCTTAAAACTCTCCTGTACATTTTGAATGTCTAATATGTTTTGCTTGGACTTCCTTCCTTGTGAGCAATTATCCTTTTATCATCTCCTCACCAGGTGCTCGGTTTGTGGATGCCCACTGGGCGACACTTGTCCAGAGAGTAAAAATGGTGATGCCGATAGCGGAAGAGCTGCGGTCAGGTGGCATGATGGAGTGGGAGCCATACTGTAAGATCAGAGCAGCAAATACTAACCAGGAGAAAATGAGAGAGCTTTATGAAGCGTTGCACTCTGGTGGAGACAAGGTTAAATCTGCCTTTTATTCTAGTCTGGAAAAGCATGAGTCATGTCTGTTTAGAGCCTTGGGTAAGAGCACAGTCATTCTGGCCTATATACCACATGCATGTGAACTTTGTACTTTTAATATGTGTACCTTTACAGGTAACATTGCACAAACTGCAGAAGCTCTCATAGAAAGCTTAAGTAAGTATATCATTTTAACTATGCATATTGATTACTTAATTTGTTCAATTAAGTTTCATTTGACTAATTCTTAGGTTGCACACACATTTAAATAAATAAAAAAATATGCAAAATGTGTAAGCATAGTTGACACAAAAATGAAAATTCCATCATCATTTACTTATCCGCATGTCATTCCAATTTTGTATGACACTATTTTTGTAGGCCCTACATCTTTTGTAGGCATTTTAGAGCTTCAGATGGAAGGATTGTGAGTGAATATTAACTTATATTTTGGTCTGTACCTCACATAAAGCTGTTGTATAACTTCAAAAGACTTGGAATTTGATGCAAGTTGCCCAGACCACTTTATGATGCATTTCCCGTCATTTTGGGGCTTTACAACCCCAGTCCCCAATCTCCAGTCACTTTTATTATGGAAAAGAGATACAAAAACAAGATGAGGATTAGTAAATTATGACACAATTTTCATTTTTAGATGAATTTTACCTTTAAAGTGAAGTTCAAGATGCTTTAGTAGCTATATTTTGTACTATGCAACAGTGCTTACAAGCTGATATGTCCGTTTCCCACTAATGAGCTTAACAAATAAATTATTCACAGACAAATATAAGAGGTGGATCCAGAGGGAATATGAATATGTGACTGAGTATAACTCTCTGCCTGGTGAATGTGTGCTTCTGTCCGAGCGCTACACACAACCTCTGATCATCATGAGACACAGAGAAAAGAGAGAGCGAGAAGAAGAGATGTGCTCTGTGGGAGGGAGTTTCCAGCAGCTCCTCATCTCCAGGAATAATACAGACAAAGACAGCTCCATCCTGGATTCGCTTTTCAATGTCGATAATAAGGGAATCAGTCCTTGTTCTGTCATTCTCCAAGGAAACTCCGGGAATGGCAAATCCTTCACCGCTCAAAAGATCATGCTGGATTGGGCATCTGGAAACCTTCACAGAGAGGAATTTGATTGTCTGTTTCACTTGAAATGCAAAGAACTGAACCACATATCTGGAGAGCAAAGCTTAGCAGAGCTTTTGAGTCACAACTCAAATTTAACATCAGACCAGATCTCACAGATCCTGCAGAAGTCACCGGAGAAAGTTCTCATTCTCGTTGATGGATTCGATGAGCTCAGGTTTTCTTACAGTGACACCTCGAATATGCCCAAACTCAGCCATGTTTCTGAAAAAGCTCCACCTGAGGCTTCTCTGAAGGCCTTGTTGAGGGGCCACATCTTGTCTGAGTCCTTCCTGCTGGTCACTACCAGATCTACAGCTACAAAAACCCTGGACGGTCTGCTCAAGCACCCTCAGCGTTTCACCGAGATTATCGGCTTCTCCGAGAAAGAGGTGGAGGAGTACTTCCAGAGGTTCTTTCAGAATGAAGAATTCTTCAGAAAAGCTTTTGAGTGCGTAAAGGCGAATGAAACCCTCATCACCTCCTGCTCCATCCCTGTCATCTGCTGGATCATCTGCACGGTTATGCGAGAGAGGTTCAGTGATGGTGCAGATGTAACAAGTGGACTAGAGACCATCACCTCCATCTACGTTGACTTTGTGTCCACTCTTTTGGAGCATCACTGCCAGGGTTTGAGTCAGTCCGTCCCGATCCTGCTGAGTAGTCTGGGTCAGCTGGCAGAGAGAGGGATGCTGGAAAAACAAGTGCTGTTTGAGGAGAAAAGTGTGCATGAAACTGTTTCAAACCCTGCTGGCAATCCGTTCCTGTGCAAGTTCCTCTTTAAGAGAAGGATCCGCCAGGAGACGATGTTCAGTTTCATGCATCTCAGCTTTCAGGAGTTCTTCACCGCTCTGTACTTCATCTCACTGGCTGAAAGAGATTATCTGGATAAACTGACGGAGCGGTTCCACTCTCAAACGCAAAGCTATCTTGCCCTATATTTGGATGAGAAGTTTCCATTGAAGCATGGATGCCCTGAACCTCATTTCCTGCCTGTGATTCAATTTCTCTGCGGTCTCTCCCATAAAGAAGTGAGCAGCTCACTCGAAGAGATGCACAATCTGTCTGTCCCTTCCTTTGTTCAGACACAGTTGAAAGAATGGATTCTCCATGTTAGCTCAAGTAGAGATTACAATTTCTTGCCCTTCATTCTCCACTGTCTCTATGAGCTCCATGAGAAGGAGTTTGTGCAGAAAGCTATGGAAGCTTGGCAGGAGTTAGACATGTCCTGGCATCCACTGAGCAGGACGGACTGCTGGGCGTTGTTGTACTGTCTGGACTGCTGTCCTCACTTCAGAAACCTGAAGCTCAACTTTGCGGCTGAGGAGCTGAAGATGCTTCAGCCTGTGCTGTGCAGGACCCCAGAACTAGAGTGAGTCTGCAAATCTAGTGATGCACCAATACAGAACAATTATTTTTAGTTTATGGTCTCTAATATGTTAGTTGACATTATAAACCAGTGAGGTTAGGTTTGAAGATGTTGAATGAGAAACAAAAGAAATCAATATCTGATGCCATATAGAAATAACAATGTATTTCTACTACCCAAAACCTTCAGACTGTTTCTGAGTTTCAGCAACTAGCGTCAACTCATCCAGACTGTAAATTGGGTCAAAAATCCAGGCAAAGGCTGTGTAGTGTATTCCAGCCTTAATTGTGAGAAAGTTTAAAGGGATAGTTCAAAATGAAAATTCTGTCATTAATTACTCACCCTCATGTCGCATATGCGTGTTGAAGACTGACACGGAAGAGAAGAAATTGTTGAATAAAGTAGTTATTTTTGTTTTCTTTGTGCATAAAAAAGTATTCTCATAGCTTCCTAAAATTAAGGTTAAACCACTGATGTCACATGGACTATTTTAACGTTGTCCTTACTACCTTTCTGGGTCTTGAACATAATTGGGTTGCTGTCTATGGAGGGTCAGAAAGCTCTCAGATTTCATCAAAAATATCTTAATTTGTGTTCTGAAGATGAAAAAAAGGGTTTTTCATTTTTCACAGAATTTTCATTTTTGGGTGAATTATCCCTTTAAAAGAAACTTCATACTTGAGATATAAAGTCACAATTGTTGGATTTTAAGATGCTGTTTTAAGATGAGAAAAAAATGGGCAATTATGAAATTTACGCATAAAATTGTCAGAGGAAAATCACAAATTTTAAATTATGTATATGCACAACTATGACAAAATGCAGACTTCAATATATCAGGGTCCTGTTTCATAAAACAAGTTTACCAAATAAGCCAGGCTTATTTCAGTTAGTCTGACTTATTTTGAACCAAATCAACTCAAATCAATTCAGACTTAATACATCAGACTAAATGAAATAAACCTGGCTTATTTGGTAAACTTGTTTTATGAAACAGGCCACTGATTGTTTCCAAAAAAAAAAAAAAAAAAGTTTAAAAGTTGCTAGATCAATGAGTTAAGTGATTTTGATGATATTTTGTTTTTAGGTTGACAGTGCAAAAATTTTCAGACACAGATGTCACTGATCTGCTCTCAGCTCTTGGAGAAGGAAAGCGGCTTCAAGAACTGAGGTAAAGATCTGTGATTTCTGATCGGTGCAGAGCTGCTGGTCATATTTGTGGCTGATAAATGTCGTGATATAACTGATAAGCATATAAATCTCTTTTACAGACTGAACAGCAGTTGTCTGTCAGATGAAAGTGTGCAGCAGGTTCTTAATGCTCTGCACAAACAGAAGAATGTGGGTGGACTTCAGATTGCAGTGAAGAGCATCTCAGCTGACACTGCCCACATCCTCACAGACTTCCTGCAGACCAAAGCGAAATGGGAGGAGATCAGGTATCTCAAGAACATTTTTTTACATTTGCATACTTTAAGCAGCAAATTTCACTCAGCTAAGACACAAACTCCATGCTTTTAATTTTAGATGTTAATGTAATGATTGTTTATTATATGCTTTGGTTGACAGTTTAAGGACTGATGATGCAGAAAGTCTCTGCTCTTCTCTACGGCTCTTCAGCTTTGAAGGAAAGCTCGTGTAAGGAGTTTTTTCCACACAACTGGACTGATCTGTGTTTTATGATTCTTATTTTTTATGAATCTCTTATGAATACATTTACTTGATAAGTTTCACTATGCATTGTTGTGCAACCTCTTTATAAGACTCCTACATGCAGACTAATTGGACAAGTATACTTGATTATGATTCAGATATATGAGGAAGTGTGTTTCTTGTTGACAGGTTGAATGTGGTGAAATGGTGTTCAGGCCCACAGAATGAACCATCACTGTCAGAAATCATTCTCAAATGTCCACATTCAAAGGCATCCAGTATTAATATCAAGATCTTCTTGCAGGCCTTCCACAGTGTAAACTCTACAACAGAAGAGTATGTTTTCAAAACCACATCCACCTTCCCATCATGCTCTTTATGTATAGAGATTACTCTATCTGTAACTCTTTCTCTTTGTCTGTAGAAGTGCAGATTTTGACAGGCAGGTCGATGCTCTGCTGTCTCAGTTGCCATCTGTGTCTGGTTTGAGTGCGATAAATCTTTCTGTTCCCGTCCTGACGGAGGCTTGGGCTTCCAGAATCCTCTTCCTCGTCGAGTCTTGTCCTAGACTGGCTGTGATCAGGTAAGAGTAATTAGCTCTTTGTTTGTCCCTTTGGTTTGTGTGTATTAGTGCATTAGTGTACTTTATAAATGGGTCATTATACAGTATGTATTGCGATCCTTGTCCAAGAAATTCTATGTATCATAAGTAAACATAAAATAAAAAATGGCAATAGAATAAACAATTGCCCCCTGCAATGCTTTTCACAAATTTAACAAATTAAATTTTCACATTTTTTCATGTTGTGACTGTAAGCTCTGAAATACCTGGAAGAATAAAAGTGAAATGCCATTTTTAAACTCTTTTTTTCACATTTTTTCAGCTGGTTTGGTGTAGAATCCGTCAGCCTTATCTCACAGTAACATCTCTGTTTTGTAGTTTTGATGCTGGTTCAAAGGGCTCTGATGGTTTTGAGTGGCTCCCTGGTCTTTTAATGGAGGAGGGAATCAAGTTACTGAAGGAATCAGCAAAACGTCCTGAGTGCATTGTGAACATTAGGGGGTTTGTCATATAAATTATCTTTGCATATATGTTTATTTGTACTCATATGTTATGTTAGTTCTAAATAATCTACTAGTGGTATGGACAGCTGGAGATGAGTGCTTGATGAATGTCAAATCTGTATTTTTTTTATATGAAAATATGCATATTCTCTGATGATCTTTCACATTTACATTTCTGTGCTGTGATTTTTTTTTTTTAAGGCATCAGCAGCTTTTGTGACTTGACCAAATATGACAGATTCTTTCAAATAATCTTTTAATGAAATCTATTATCCATGTCTTTTAAAATAAGTGTGTTTATGCTGTATTGAATGTGTGCTGCTGTTCTGTGTCTGTGTAAAGGTTCAGATGTTGTAAATCCTCTGACTGCTGCACTCGACACACCAAGCAGGTCGAGGAGCTCAGCTGCAACCAGAGAGTGACCATTGAGTTCTGTGGAGAGAAATGTAGTGAAGACATAAAGTGAGTTCTGATTAATTGAGAATAATTAAGGGGCTTATGCAATATGACCTTTTTTTGTTATTATTATGTAGTGTAAAGAATCTCTTAAGTGCAGCATTGTAATTTTCACTTATCTTTCCCGGTTGCTCCCCAGGTCTAAACTTGAACTGCCTGATGTTAACTGAAGCTGCTGAGCTGCTCTGTTTTTCTGAGTCTTTTGGTGCAACTACAAAGACGATAATACATCACTGGAGGATGTATGAAGAGGAATAGAATGAACTTCAGTTGTTTTTAACTATTTACTATTAGTTACTCCTCCCTGTAGACTTTTATTTTGAATTAATTGTCATTTTTTCACATTTTATTAAAATATCTGTCTCACTCTGGCATAGCCCTAGGCCAATTTGATTCCAGATCTATTTATTCTTAATGGGGAAAAAAAAAGCTTTATTAGTATAATAGTGTTTGTTATTGATTTTAAACAAATAAACTTTATGATCATTTTCACCGCCTTTAATGGTGCTTCTGTGTTTTGGTTCTTTAATTTGTTAAAATTATCTGTGTTACAAGGACTCATAATATTCAAATATATTTATTGGTCCCCTCCTGCTGGTATTAAAGGAATAGTTCACCCAAAAATTAAATTTTGCTGAAAATGTACTCACCTCAGGCTATCCAAGATGTAGATAAGTTTGTTTGCTCGTTGGAACAGATTTAGAGAAATTTAGCATTGCATCAGTCTTTCAGAATCTAAACTATTCTTTTAATTGAGCAGTGAACAAATCAAATGGATTTCAACACAGAAAAATGAAAAGGAAAATATGTATTATCCATCTCTTTTCAAATTCAGTCTTGTTTTAATTCAGTAGTATAACACAGGCTTGTCAAATCAACAATTTGAACAGTTTTAAGGTATGATTTAACATTGCTGTATTTTAGGTTGGTCAGGAGACTTGGACACTCTTCTCTCTCTGACATCCACCATACTCTCATACGCCTTTCAAACCTGCGTGATCACGGAAGCACCCGTTTGTCATTTCCTTCAACATGCGCCACTCTTGCTTTCTTCCTGGTGAAAATAAGGTAACATTGCAAAACTTATGCTAACTAAAAACTTATTCTCCAGTGGAAAGACTAACACGATGTGTGCGTGTTTGTGTTTGTTTCTATTCTTGCAGAAAATTAACTGAAATGGGCACTTCATTCAGTATGTAAAACTAAGCATTTTCTCTCATGACATGATTTAGTCACTCAAGAACGTAATCTTTAAAGTTTATTTATTTTTATTCTGTAAAATAAAAGTACTTTTAAATTAAAGCTTATGTCAGATCTTTCTCTAATCCTTAGCTCTATACAAAGCTTGCATTACTGTACTGAATAAGTGCTTATTTCGTTTCGATATTTCAGGCCATTTTTTTTCCCTTGTCATGTAGGCAGTTTCAGATCTCGCGCTGGGCCTAATGTCAGCGCTGCAGCTCAGAGTGGAAGTCATATTATAGCTCCTGTACTCACTAACAATACAATAGGCAATGTCCAGGTCATACATAATGCACCTGGTAAGTAAACTATTTTGTACTTCATAGATGCTGAAAATATTTCGGATAATGTTTCTGATCATTTCTGAAAATGTTTGTTGATTTCTGACTGATGTATCAAGTCATATGCTAAAATATGTGCATTGATGGATTAGTAAAAAGATAGGTGTATCAAATGTGTACTAATAAAGTTATATTAATGCTATATATGTCCTAAATCTAGCTGTTCAAGCTATCATTTATAATGACATTCAGAATGTTTGTAATTTTTTGCAGGTTACACTTATGATCGGCCACACTCTGAAACAACACAAACGTCAGGTAATAGATAAGTATGTGTATGTGTTATGTGTTGAATATTTTTCCTTCTACCTATTAATTTAGCAACAATTAATAACAATGTAGCAGAATCAGAATTTGTTCTAAAAGGCACTAACCCTCTGAATATTGGTTGTTTTATTTCGGAAGCAACAAGATCATTGATTTTCAAACATAAGACACGGATCTGCAGTGAGTATCAGTATGTGACTGAATATAACTCTCTGCCTGGTGAACGAGTGCTGCTGTCTGAGCGCTACACACAACCTCTGATTCTTCAGAGACACAGAGATCAAAAAGAGAGAGAAGAAGAGCTCCGCTCCAGTGGAGACAGATTCCAGCAGGTCCTCAGCTCCAGGAGCAGTGATGAATCTTCTCATCTGAACTTTCTGTTCAACGCAGATGGCCATGGGATCAGTCCTAGTGCTGTCATACTGCAGGGAAATTCAGGGAATGGGAAGACCTTAACTGTGCAGAAGATCATGATGGACTGGGCATCTGATAAACTCTACAAAGAACGGTTTCATATTGTGTTCCACTTAAAGTGTAAAGAAATAAACCGCATTCCTGGCAGAAAGAGTTTGGTGGAGATCTTGAGCTATAGCTGCAGTTTAACATCAGATGAGATCTTACAGATACTACAGCAGTCACCAGAGAAGGTGCTTTTCATCATTGATGGATTTGATGAGCTGAAACTCACACAGGACATTTATTACAGCTCACATCACACTGATGTGATTCAGAAAGCTCCGGCTGAGGTCACTCTTTGTGCCCTGTTGAGGGGTCACATCTTGCCAGAGTCCTTCCTGCTGGTCACCTCCAGATCTACAGCTACAGACACACTGGGTAAACTGCTCAAAGGACCTCAGTGTTTCTCTGAGATTATGGGCTTCTCTGAGAAGGGGGTGGAGGAGTACTTCCAGAAGTTCTTTCAGGATGAGGAACTTTTCAGGAGGGCTTATACATTTGTGAAGACAAATGAAAACCTCTTCACCACCTGCTCCATCCCTGTGATCTGCTGGATCATCTGCACAACTATCAAGGAACGTTTCAGAATTGGTGCAGATGTAACAAGCGGATTAGAAACCACCACCTCCATCTATGTTGACTTTGTGTCCACTCTACTGAAGCATCACTGCCAGGGTTTGAGTCGGTCTGTGCCGACCCTGCTGAGGAGTCTGGGTCAGCTGGCAGAGAGAGGGATGCTGGAACAACAAGTCTTGCTGGATGAGAATACTGTTTATGAAACAATTTCAGACCCTTCTGCCAATCCATTTCTTTGCAAGTTCCTCTTTAAAAGAAGAATCTGCCAGGAGACGATGTTCAGTTTTATGCATCTCAGCTTTCAGGAGTTCTTCACCGCTCTCTACTATGTCATTCTGGATGAAGAAGAGTCCCAGAGAAAACTTACACAGCTAATTTCCATTGACAATAGATGGTTGGAGTTTCCTCCACGTTTTGCAGCTGTGGTTCAATTTGCATTTGGTCTCTTGAATAAGGATGTGAGACACACACTTAGAAAATCGCTCTGTCTGTTTGTTCACCCAGACACACAGGCCCTTCTTAAAGAATGGATTTTGGAAGAGCTCCAAAGGAATATTTGCCATAATAGAACATTTTTTATTATTAGCTGCCTCTATGAACTTCATGAAGAGGACTTTGTGATAAAAGCTATGAAATCCTGGAATACAATTAATGGATATGCTGCATTTCTGAGAAGAACAGACTGCTGGGCCCTGCTGTACTGCTCTCAGTGCTGTCAGTGCATCCAGGAACTGGATCTCCTGTGTTGCGTATTAACATCTGAAAAACTGATGATGATTCTGCCTGCACTCCCCAAGTTTAAGAAATTAACGTAAGTGCGCTCTTTGCTAACAACAGCAAATCCTACATTGAAGATGTATTAATATTCATACCCTGTTTGTAGTCCTGTCTTATTGTGATACCACCATCACTGGTTGATTTATTTTTATCTGTTCTATCTATTTTCAGGCATTCCTCATGTAAAACAAAAGTCTTACAACTGTCAAACTATCACAAAATATTAAGATGAAACTTTTCAAAAATCATTAAACTTTTTCTGTGTAACATAATTCACTCTGAAATCGGTTTAAATTTTTTAAATGTCATTATATTTTTATTGTTTGTTGTTGAAAGTTTAACTTGATTATTTAGTCTGTAGTATTTATTATTTAGTAATGTTCTGGATTTGATTTTGAAGTTTGAATCTAGACGATCCATCGGTCTCTGATCTTGCTGAGCTGATGTGTGCTCTGACGAGAGGACAGACCCTGAACTTAGAGAAGTAATGTTTTTTAATACCACTCACTCAGAATACATATACAGTACATTTTATGTATTTTGTGCATATGTGCTATCATCCTTGCTTTTGTTTTGGTTTTAGTTCATTTTATCTGTGCTTTGCAGTGTTCATGTCTCATCAGTTGATTGGAAGTTTTCTGTCAATCTGTCAATCAGCAAAGAGCTATCCAGGTGAAGAAAAATTTTTTTATTTAATTTTATTTTTTCCTGATCATCAAATGGCCTCTTTCTCATAATAACTGGAAAAAATATGACACTTATATTTTGGATAAACAATCATATAAACACCTCCAGTATTCATGATAGCATTGTTTTTTCTTTTAGCATTGTTCATTCAGCCTTCAGCCTTTGTCTGGCAAATTGGCAAACCTCTTACATTTATCTGGCATGTTTGTTGTCCACAGTAATTCTAAATCCTTCAGATTATTGTTATGCTAGAAATAATGAAGCTAAATTTGTGACTACAGCTTTTTTATCACTAATAATATATTATAATGTATAATACAAATGGCTGCTGCCCAACAGACCATCAATTAATCATCATAAAGCTCTAAGCAAGGACTTTTGGTTTATAGACACACAACAAACAGATGGATTCTATGATATACAGTATGTATGTTACTTTAATTTACACCATTTCTTCTTCTTTTTTTCTTTTTTGTTTTAGAATCTGCATAAACCCTTCATGGCATGTTGATCCTGCAGGATCTTTGCGATCACTTGGTCTCACCTTGCCATGCTCAGAGCTCAACAAGATCAACTGGACCAAACTTTTTCAGATAATTCACCAAAAGAATTCACATGCATTAATGCTTATTCTCTGTTCTTTCTCTAAACTGAAAAAGATGGAAATAAGAGTAGACTGCCTGACCAAGAGATGGTGTTTTTGGACCCTTCAGATCATCCAGAACTGCCCCAGTCTAACAGAAGTCAAGTAGGAAAAGGATTTGAAATCACCTTCTGTCCTGTGTATAAATTAGGAACTATTATGTAGGTCATATTTTAAAGGATGATCCACCCAAAAATGAAAATTCTGTTATCAATCAACTTCGTGTCATTCCAAACCGGTTGACTTTATTCTGTGGAACACAGAGGATATTTAAAATATATCAGAAGATATGTTCTTGCTAACAGATCCATTTAAATCATTATGGAATTGTTCAAATAAATGTGTGAGAAGCAAAGTATTGTGTATCAGTTCCTAAAATCTAGATCATTTTATCTTTAACTAGGGTAGATGCTGACCTTTTACTGGAGGAGGGAATCAAGCTCTTACAGAGGTCATGCACAAGACCAGCCTGTGTTATGAGAGTTCACGGGTTTGTATTGGTGTATCATCATACTTTTTGCATCAGTAAATTTACTTGTATATCTTTCTATGCAGTTTAATAGAGACTAGAGCTTTTAAGCTTCAAATCAAAAACACCATGAAAGATGTCTTAAAGTATGTGACTTGTGCAGCATATTCCAAGTCTTCTGAAGTTACATAACATTTTGTGAGGATCAAACCCAATTGAAGAGCAATCTCTTAGTTCATTACCTGTGAATAGCTACTTAAATTTTGGTCTGTTTCTCCCGCAATTGTTATTACAGTGATTATTTTCTATTAAAAGCAGATGTCTGGTTTGTTAATGACTCTGCAGTGATGCTATGCTTTGTGCTTTCTGGTTATGAAGGTTGGTTTGCCATAAACAATCTCAAAAATGTACACATTATGAGGACCTTGAACTTAGCTACAACGAGAAGGTGATTTATTTGAGTTCTCAGGGCTTTTCTATGGAGAATTTGCGGAAGTAAGTAAAAACTAAGATTAACAAATGAATGCATAGATAATGAGAAATGTAAAATGATGCCAGCCATAAAAGATTTACTTTGTATGATTTATACAAGATTTCCATTTGAACATTTTATGTTATAAGTGTATGATCACAAATATTTATACGTTTTATCTCGTCTCTCTCCATTTTTAAGGTCCTTGTTTTAAATCTAAAGGTACGGCGTGATAATTAGGAGAAAGCTACAAAAGCAGCATCTTCACTTCAGAGCTGTGGATGAGATGACGACATAACCCAAATGTATACAAAATGCAGTTAGATGTTGTATTGTAATAGTTAAGTCAATTTATTTATATAACTCTTTTCACAATACACATTGTTTCAAATCAGCTTTACAGCGTTTCATGATGTTGATGCTTAATTTTTTGGTAGTTTAGAGCTGGATGATTGTATATTTAACATTTGATGAAACAAACGATCAAGCAGTTGGGATTTGCTAAATTTTATATATTGTGACTATGAGTGTACTGTCTGTATGCAAAAAAAAAAATTGGATATACTTGTAATTTTAATTTGGGGTTATTAGCTTAATTATTTTGCGATGCAGAGGATTCATTTGACAGTTGATAATGGAGAAGAAAAGCCTTGGGAGAAACCAGGCTTCACCAGGGGCCCAGTTCTCCTCTGGATATACATTCAAAATATAGTGTCAGTAATTAAGTAGATAAGATTTAGCTGTAGTAGCATGTTATCACTGATTTCATTTTGCAATATTGTAAAAAATAAAACATGAAAGCAAAGTTTCTGGAGATGTTTATTAATTACTTCAAGGAACAGTTTACCCAAAAATGAAAATTTGACTTTGTTGTTCCAAACCTGCATGACTCTTTCTGCTGTGAATCACAAATGAATTTTTTTTTTTTTTTTTTAATAATGTCCTGGTCACTCTTTTGCATAGAAATGGAAAGAGGGCAGGGGCTATCAAGCTCCAAAATGACCAAAGTATAAAAGTGTCCATATGACTGCCATTATTTAAATCTTCTGAAGCCATTATGACAGCATAGTTCAAGCAACAAACCAAAATGAAAGTTAATTTCATACCAAACAGAGCTAGGGCAGATGTCAAGAGAAAAATGTTTGATTAGTTTATGTGTGTTTTCAATAATCAGGTGATCAGGTTCACAATGAACGATTCATTCATGGATCACTGAATTTACCAACATACAAAAATCTGATGGTTTACTTTGACTACTTTGAAAACCCATTGACTAAATCCAACCCACTAAACATATTGAAGGAATCTTTCAAAAAAAAAAAAAAATTTTTTAAAAATAATTCTTTGAAATTTAATTCATTAAAACTTGACGAGAAGCACTTTGTTCCACAGCTTCGTGAGTTCAATTCTGCATGAAACTGCAGGAGTGATGTAGAGAAAAAGCTGTATTTGTTCAAAGAATATTAGAGAAATGACACAGAAAGGAGTTGTGCTGGTCAAACACTTAATGCCCTGGGTTTATTAAACATTTTTTGTCATAAGGTTTTTTTTTTATTCATTCTTCCAGGTGGGACTAAAAAAAAAAAAACACCTCAAAGATAGATGATGCCATTGGAACGGGCATTCAGATTGTGGTACATACAAACAACAACTACGAGTAGCCTTGTGAGGTACCGTCCTCTTCACAGAAGAGAGCTCATGCTGGCCCCACAGGACGGGTGCCACCATAAAGTCTTACAGGAAACAAAACGTCCCTTTTTTGTTCGTTTTCCTTGTTTTCATATAAAGTGGAATGATGATGATGATGATAAAGAAACATACTGAGATGTCACTGTAGTCCTCTCCCTTATGAACTACTGTTACGCACAAATAACAGACTCGCTCCTTAACACAGGGGACGTACAATCAGTCATCAAAAACAGAGGTAATAAAAATAAACCCATTTAAGTTTCACAAACCCCAAATGAAAAAGGGCCTCTCAGATTCCAGAAAAAAAAGAATCATACAAAGAATCATACAAAAAGCAGCATTAATTAAAAAAAAAAAAAAAATAGTGCTTGAGTGGAGTGGGAGCAGCCACATGAATCAGAGAGAGAGAGATGAACCCCTGCTGTTTTTTCCAACAAGAGATGTTCACATACAACTGCTTTAGCTACATACACACATGCGCACACACACACACACTGCACAGAAACCTAGGAGGTTACAGTGTATTTAAAAAAAAAAAAAAAAAAAGGGGAAAAAACAACTGTAAACACCTCACAATAAATAGATAAAACAGCAGGTTTTGCACCATGCATGTGACACATACATTCAGATACAGTCTCACAAACACTTGAACATTCACAATCTCTGACACACACGCACAAACTGCACACACTACGAAAATCGCAGTTTTTTTCTGATTTTTTTCCCAAGTGCAAAACATCACAAATGAACAATTTCTGTATTCAAGTAATGTTATATACAAGAGGGTGTATTACAAATATGTATGTACATAGAATATTTTCCATATTTCATAATTTACAGATGTTGATATCTTAACAGTAACAAAATTTTGGAAAAAGACAAAAAAAGAAAAAAAAAAAAAAGATGAGCATTGCAATTAAGTCCCAACGGCTGCCACGGAAACAGCGTCGCTACGATGCATAGCACCTAAAGGAGACGCTTCGATTGAGAGGTGTGTGAACGCTTGAGGGGGCGGGGCTACGTCACCTCCATGGCAACTGTGTTGTCTGTTAGACTGTTTAACGGAGGTTTCTCTTGATCATGATTTTCCCTGGAAAACAAAAAAAGAACTTATTAGGAGACCTCAAATTCAATGTTACTTTTGTCTGGTAAATCACCAGTGAAGAACAAAAACTGATACTTAAAAAAACAAACAAACAAAAAAAACAGTAGTACTAAAGGAGCTTAAGGAGTGAACATGAAACAGCATTTGTAATGATTTTTATTTTTCTAATGTAATACAATCAGTTTCTGTTTTGCAATCAGGAAAAGGACAAAGCTATATCTCATAACCAACATATAGTCATTATCAAAACTTCCTATTTTTCTAAATAAAAATAAAATGTCACGTTAAATTTTAAAAGCAAATTTGAAAGTTTGAAAATGTATGAAAAATTTATATTTATTTTGAATAAGATTGCACTTACCAACTGTTAAATTATTTATGTTTTTAAGATTAACTTCAATTGAGTGTTAGATGATGTCAAACACAATCTAACTCTAAAAATGGGAAGAATCTGCATTGGTTTACAGAGAATATTAAATACAGACCAAAACAGATTTGTGCATGCTAAGGCAGTATGATTTGGGGAAAAGTATCCAATTGTGATTTTTCTAAAAAAAAATTATGATTGTGATTTAAAATGCATTAGCAACAAAAAGGCTCATGTTTGCTGTGCTTGTTTATTCAGGATGGCACAATTTGAACAAATTATTATATATCAATATGATAAAATAATTATTACAACTACTACATAAAAATTGTTGTAATATTGTAATTTCACGAAGAACAAAAAAAAAAAAAAAAAAAAAAAAAAAAAAAAAAAAAAGTACAACTGAAGAGTTCAGATGCAAAAGCCTTTAAGAGCTGTCTGAAATGTTCTTCTAAAATGAGCATTTTTATCAGGCTTCTGTCTGTAGGTTCAGTAATTTTACAGTAATTTTACATCAATGGCAATGAATGGCTACCATCAACTATTTGGTTACCAACATTTTTCAAAATATCTTTTTTTTGTGTTCAGTGGAACATGAGTAAATGACAATTTTCATTTTTGGATTAACTATCCCTTTAAAGGGGTCCTATTATGCTCTTTTACAAAGTCTTGATTTTGTTTTGGGGATGTACTAGAACATGTTCTTATGCTTGATGGTTCCAAAAATTCATTATTTTTCACATAATTTACATTATTACAATGCCTTTCTCCCCAGCCTGACAAACGGCTTGATTAGTTCTGGATTTCCGGAAAATGAAATGTGTTGTGATTGGTTAGCTGTCCCAGTGTGTTGTGATTGGTGAACAGCTTAGACGGTGTCTCAGTACTGCCCCGCCCCTTGCCAAAGCAGCAAGTTCTGGATGGCGTCAATATTGCCATATCAATTTGAGTCGGATTCAGACTTGAGAATACTGAACAAGAGAATCGTGCAGAACCTTTGCACGCACGGATATTGCAAGACATATTAGAGTGGTAACGTTATTGTTTTTTTTTGGCAAAATCACGATCTGTGGCGGCATATATGCAAATTCATTCTCTGCCAGCGGGAGGCGCTGTTGGAGCTGGAGAGATCGAGGTTTCCCCGGTAACGCTGTACACAAAGCAGAGCTCCCTTCACAAATGCTGCTTTATCAGACATTACATGCAAGATGTAATGAAAATGACATCCAAATTTTTCTGAAGACAGTTGGTTTCCTTCAGAAATACAGTGATATAAAAACACCCGCACCGGGTTTCGATTTTGAAACGTGCTGTGCTTATGTTTATTCAACAAAGTCAAAGCATTTTGGAAAATCTATTTGTGGCAGTCAGTTTTGATATTGTGGCGGGCGCCACAAATAAATCAATGTATGAAAAACATTGTAGTCTCATAATCGAAGTGGAAATTCTGCAGATTACATCACCGTCCAGTACTGTACTGTCAGCAATCTATAAAAAAGTTTTCATAATTTTAACATACATATTTACATACATAATTATTCAAGTGCATGTGTAATAACTTGCGAAAAACTTGACGCTACAGCAGCACTTCGTTGTCTTGACTGATGCACTCAACCAAGCATTCTAACCACGACCTCATCCCTCCCCACCCCCCAACCATTCAAATTTCCGTAGGCGGGATTTATTTTAATGATATTCTAATGGACCGCTTTGTGACGTCACTAACACCGAAAAACAACGCAGTAGTCCAAACGAACTGTTTGTTGTAGTTCTTGAAAAGGGATTGTTTAAAAACGAAATATCTCCCTTTGGAGTGGACTTTGAGATTTGTAACTTTGTAGATTTTTTTTTGTGTCCAAACATACACACTACACACTGAATAAAATTCAAAATGTGAAAAGCATAATAGGACCCCTTTAATGCTTTTCTTTTGTTGATGATAGATGGTACTTTTAATTTCTATTTAACCAAAAATATTCTTTTGACCCCACACAGGTACTCACCTGGGCCCCATGTCGAGGGTAGTTGACCCTGCGGTGACCTTTGGGATGGGTCTGTTGGCGTTGGAAGCGAGTTTTAGGGCAGAGGTGGGAACAGTGAGCTGACGTTGCAGCTGCCGCACGCTCAAAGTGCCTGCTGGTGAGGGGACGCTCACTCTCACGGCCCCGCCCATCAGCGCTTGACCAGGGGCGGGGCCGGCCGTGCCGACGTGGTGATTGGCCGAGGAGGTTCCGTTGTTAGTAGTGGTGGAGGCGGCAGCGGGGGAGGGAGATGAGGTGGAGGTAGGGCCAGCAGACGGAAGGATGGAGGACACTGCAGAGCTTGTGTGATGTAAGCCCTTATAGACGCCTGCGGAGTCAAACGATGGAAGCTCATGAGAACAGAATTCATTGCATGCTGAGAGATAGATATATATATAAACGGAGAAGGTGTATAGTTTAGAAAGACCAACCTGAGGCTGAGACGACTCCATTGACACCAACTCCCTCCTCTTTACTCTTGAGCGCCATCAGCTGGTCAGGAGTCACTAGTGCAGAGGCAGCAAACTGAGCGCTGGCAGCGTCTATCGTCTTTGACACCAAACTCTGAGGTAGAAAAAACACATTATGAAGTTATACAACTGTACAAAACAGAAGCTCAGTAAAATGAAATCTGTTCAGTTGTTTAGATTAAATTCAGCTTGAAAGCAGCTTTTTCATTAATTTCAAGGATACTGTGATCAAAACAGCAGAGGTTGTGCTACATTATGGGTATTGTCAAAGGTGAGTCGTTACATAAACATGATGCCAACACACCTTGATCTTATTGCTTTTATAAAATTGCATTTATCATCAATAATATATAATTTTCATGTATTTTTTTTTAATAATTCTCCTCTATTCATCTTTAAATGTAACATCTGAAAACACATACACATATATAAAAGCAAGCGCATATGGATCCTTTTAAAATTTCTGGGGTGAACTACTATATTGGTGAATGGAACAAAATCACAACAAATGTACATTTTGCATTTAGCTGCATCCGAAAGCCTAGGCAGCTGATTTGCTGCCTTGCTGCCTTATCAGGCAATGACTTTGCAGGCAGCATTTTTGCACGGAGACACCTCATGAAACTGATTTCGGACAGGCTTCTGAAGCGGTGTTTAATGATCTACAACAAAATAGAACGAGTTTTGATAACGTTAGTCAGAAATATACATTTATACACAAACTGACCACCAAACGCAACTTTCAGATGCCATCTTTATTTTTTTAGCTCTACTGTCACGGAACGCACAGGATTGTGGGATATCAAATGCAGCGAAGGATACATTTATGCTGCCTTTAAAATTCGATCAAAAGAAGGTACTGCCAGAGACAGGAAGTGAAGCAGAATTTGTATTCGGATGCGCAGTGATGCCTTCCTGCCTTGAAATGCTGCCTCCGAAGGTAGCATTTTAGAGCTTTCGGACGGAGCCTTTGTATTTGGTCGCAATAGTTAAGAGTGTTTAGCATTTCCAAGACTTTGAAAAGAAAAAAAACCTGTGAAAGAGTCTGATCACATCAGTCAAAAAGAGCAAGATGTCAATAGCAGCATTAACCAAGCTAACAAAAAGTATATAGTGACAAATGTGCATTAATTAAAAAAAATAAAAATAAATACTTGAAGTGACATTTCCACATTTATTACCATTATAAATCTAGCTGTGAAAAGGGTCCATAAACTGTAAAAGTATTTTGGGAACAGGACTTAAGTGTCGCTGCCATACAAAATACTTCCTCAGACAATGAAAGACTCGTGAATATTAACCAAAGTAAGTCTTAAAACATTGTCTCGTGTAGTACTTTAAAACAGGACAATCTTTCAATCGAAATTAGAAAGCACATCATCAAATTCTTGCTCACGTCAATGTACAGCGACATGACGTGAAGCAAGGCACTAGTAAAGATGCCAAGTTTAATGGACACTGGAGATCTATAGTCACAGAAGGCTCACCTGTGGGTTGTTAGTGATGGCTGTGCTGCCAGCCTGCTGCTGTAGCTGAACCTGTTCAAGCTGCTGCTTCTGCATCAGTGCCAGCTGCTCCTGGTGTTGCTGGTACTGCTCAGCGGTGAAAGCTGCAGGAGCACATGTACAGAGAAAAGATCAGGACATGACAAAAACTGATGTTACTGCTCACGTCAAGATTCACAATCATCACATTATGCTAACAAAAGTTATTCTAACATCTTCATAGGGGTACTCTGGTAATCTTTTCTAAGTCAGAGGTGTTCCACAACCACATTTTAAAATTAACTTTACAACTTATTAAAAACTAGACAAAAAGTGCTGTCTTAAAACTGAAAAAAGGCAGCTACACTAAGAAACTATTTGGCACCAGGGGACTCACCGGGTGTGGGTGGAGGGACACGTGGTTTGGCAGAGGAGGCGGAGCCTCTCTGCGTCTGAAGCGTGCTGATAGGGCGGATGAGGAAGCCGCGGCGGGGTCTCCGTGCAGACCAGTGCTCAGGATTGTCGGGGTCGTCTGGCGGTGCCGTCCGAGGCTTGAAATGCCTCCAGCGACAGGCTTTGATATTGAGCAGGATTTGTGTGAGGTCTGGTGAGGTGGAGGAGGGGGCAGAGGTATCTGTGCTGGTGTGTGAGGTATCTGTGCTGGGCTGCTGGGTGGGAGACAACGATGGGAATGTGGGGGAATCCGGGTCCAGCCCATGATACACAGTATCCCATTCAGAGTAGGCTCGGTCCAACAAAACCCTACAAACAAAAGTGAGAGAATTCATCTATAACATATACATACATACATACATACATATATGAACTGAATGAAATCACAATACACACATTAATTAATTTTTAAATATCACAAAAGAACTGCATATTAGTATTTGCTGAAAAAAAATTAACTTTAAATCACATAATAAAATTTAAATTATGTAAAAATCTTCACATAACTGAAATTATTAAAATTTGTATTTTCTCAGCAAATTATGTGATTACACGCAAATTGACTGAATTTAAAAAACGCAAGTATTATTACTTGAGATCAAATGAAGATAATACAAATTACAAATTAATTGAATCATATACACTTGCATTTATCTACAAATAATTATATAAAAATATATTACTCCAAAAAAATTCAAATATGTAATTAATGGTCTAATTAAATCACAAATTTTAATATGTGGTTATTATTTGCTGAGCAAAGTCCTCAAATGAACTGAATCAAACTGCAATTATTTGTGTATAAAAATATATAATTTAAGGGCTTAACTCACCTGCCCCCTCTCCCCAGTCGCCGACGTGCCAACCCCAGGCATCGTCGCGGCACCGTGAGCGTGGTGAGAGAATAGCGATATCGCACATCTGCTACCCCGCCCTCAGCAGGGTCTGACCAGGGCCAACCGCCCACAGGTCCTGAACGTGCCTTTGAGAAAAACACAGAATAATTTACTAATAACATACTGCAACCTTACAAAACGCTCTTATTCATGCATATCAGGATGCTTCACAACGTACAGCATGATATTGACAGCCTGTTCTCCTCCTGAACCCAAACACACCATCTGGATCATTCTCCTCCTCAACCTCTGAAGAGCCAGAGAACATCTGAGGAAACAAAGTGTGTTAAGCCAAAAGAAAACACAAAAATGACTCATGAATCTCTGTCACTGAACGTGTACCTGTGAGTAGGGCTCATCGTCTGAGCTGGGAAAGTCATACTGATTGAGGTCTTTAGTGTTAAAGACTGCCGGGCCTGAATGGCCAGAGCCTGCCAATGGCAGTGGCTTAGCCTTCTTCTCATACTTCCGTTTCTGCCGCACAACCTCTGGTTTATCCATCTACAGCCGAACATAAGAAACAAACCCACATGAGATTAAATCATTTTGTTGCACTTGTAAAACAAGTTGACTGAACAAGATGGGAACACATAGAAATGAGTCCTGTCAATCGATTAAAGAAGGCGAGTATCACCGATACAATATGATGTCTCTAAGAAATTGTTAATTTTTCCCTAATATTCAACCATATATAGCTATTCAACATTACAGTATAACTGAGAGCTATCAATTTTAACATTTATTAGACTTAAACAACAACAACCAATTTAAGTGAACTTAAATTTTTTTTTACATAAACCCATTATTTACCTGTGCCCTTCATCAAGTAGGAAATACACAGAAATTGTGAAGTGAAATTGGAGTGCGTGTGAAAAATCTCCTGTTTGATGTGGTTGTAAAGACATTCTATGATTAAATCAATGCACTTCTTGTCAAGAAAAAAAAAAAAAAAAAGACGACAGAAGTGGAGTGGCCAACCCTAGCCCAGCCCCTGTGTTAAATATTTAACGCTGTTAAACTGGAAAAATGAATCGCCTGAATTAACACACTAATTTTGACAGTCCTAATAGTAATATTAAGCAGGAACAAAACAAAACAGAACATTTTTATATAAAACAGCACTTGTGTACTTGTGCAAAGTATGTTTTGGGCACAAGGGGGAGCCCACTGGCCCAGATAAACAGAGATATGAGTGTATGTGTGTGTGAGTACCTTGATCTTGTAGTCCCGGTCATGCTCTGTGTGTCTGTACTGGTTGCTGTTGGTGATTGGGATCAGAGGGATGACTGGCTTCTCCAAAGCTCTCTGAGCCAGAACCTCCGCCATCACCTCGCCTCCGAAATCAGCCATGCTGTTCCTACACACACACACACAAATGTACACACATCAGTGAGCTTAAACAATACACACTCTTGTGCCAACCAACCTAGAACACCAGGTTTCCCAAAACAGTGAATTACCATGAATTTTCCAAGGTTTCTGTGACTGCTAAATTTAAAATTGCTAAAGTTTTTTCGTTTAGACTGCTCAAATTTGGATTAAACATTTTTTCAAATTGCATGAAAAATTTTAGTGCAATTTTAGGAACTGGAAAAAAAGTACTATTGCTAAAAATAGTTTAAAAAAAAAAAAAACGCAAAATTACAAAAACACCAAATACATTAAATAGACAGCCTTTATAAATAAATTGCATATTAATATTTGCTGAGAAAATATAAACCAATTAAAATGTGCATATACACATACATATTAGCGATGTGCATCTCCATATCTGAGGCCGATGCGATACGCATCTCAATGCATAGCCAACAATACGATACATTGAAAATACATATGAAGCAGCTAGCGATGCGATACGATTCACCCCGATTACGATGCAGTGCGATCAGATTCGATTCAACACAATGTGATTGATATGGGAAAAATATGGAAAAAATGATCGCTTTAATTTCTTTGGCTCAGACAGACAACGAATCATACACTGAACAAAATTATAAACGCAACACTTTTGTTTTTGCCCCCATTTTACATGATTTGAACTCAAAGATCTAAGACTTTTTCTATGTACACAAAAGGCCTATTTCTCTCAAATATTGTTCACAAATCTGTCTAAATCTGTGTTAGTGAGCACTTCTCCTTTGCCGAGATAATCCATCCACCTCACAGGTGTGGCATATCAAGATGCTGATTAGACAGCATGATTATTGCACGGGTGTGCCTTAGGCTGGCCACAATAAAAGGCCACTCTAAAATATGCAGTTTTATCACACAGCACAATGCCACAGATGTCGCAAGTTTTGAGGGAGCGTGCAATTGGCATGCTGACTGCAGGAATGTCCACCAGAGCTGTTGCCCGTGAATTGAATGTTCATTTCTCTACCATAAGCCGTCTCCAAAGGCGTTTCAGAGAATTTGGCAGTATATCCAACCGGCCTCACAACTGCAGACCACACCAGCCCAGGACCTCCACATCCAGCATCTTCACCTCCAAGATCGTCCGAGACCAGCCACACGTCGTCCTCATCGGGGTCTCGACCTGACTGCAGTTCATCGTCGTAACTGACTTGAGCGGGCAAATGCTCACATTTGATGGCATCTGGCTAGCACTTTGGAGAGGTGTTCTTGTCACGGATAAATCCCGGTTTTCACTGTACAGGGCAGTTGGCAGACAGCGTGTATGGCGTCGCGTGGGGGAGCAGTTTGCTGATGTTAACGTTGTGGATCGAGTGGCCCATGGTGGCGGTGGGGTTATGGTATGGGCAGGTGTATGTTATAGACAATGAACACAGGTGCATTTTATTGATGGCAATTTTGAATGCACAGAGATACCGTGACGAGATCCTGAGGCCCATCACCTCATGTTGCAGCATGATAATGCACGGCCCCATGTTGCAAGGATCTGTACACAATTCCTGGAAGCTGAAAACATCCCAGTTCTTGCATGGCCAGCATACTCACCGAACATGTCACCCATTGAGCATGTTTGGGATGCTTTGGAGCGTCGTATACGACATCGTGTTCCAGTTCCTGCCAATATCCAGCAACTTCGCACAGCCATTGAAGAGGAGTGGACCAACATTCCACAGGCCACAATCAACAACCTGATCAACTCTATGCAAAGGAGATGTGTTGCACTGCGTGAGGCAAATGGTGGTCACATCAGATACTGACTGGTTTCGGACTTCCCCGGACCACCCCAATACAGTAAAACTGCACATTTTATTGTGGCCAGCCTAAGGCACACCTATGCAATAATCATGCTGTATAATCAGCATCTTGATATGCCACACCTGTGAGATGGATGGATTATCTCGGCAAAGGAGAAGTGCTCACTAACACAGATTTAGACAGATTTGTGAACAATATTTGAGAGAAATAGGTCTTTTGTGTACACAGAAAAAGTCTTAGATCTTTGAGTTCAGCTCATGAAAAAAGGGGGCAAAAACAAAAGTGTTGCGTTTATAATTTTGTTCAGTGTAAATTAACTTGTGTCTTTGACTTCTAACACCTCGAGGCCTGTTTCATAAAACAAGTTTACCAAATAGGCCAGGCTTACTTCAGTTAGTCTGACTCGCTGTCAAATGATTTGGTTCCATACAGCAAATTAAACAAAGATCAACATCAGTCACTGTGGCAACTTATGCTGGAAAGCTAACCTGGTCCAGGGCAGGCTAACTGTCAGGCTAAACTGAGTTCCTCTAACACTGACCAACAGGAACGCAATGATATTACCACTGACTCTCCCACATACTACCATAGCCATGCATCCTTTCTCCCTGGTTTTATGACAGCTATACCTTTATAGTTAGAACAGATTTACATTTAGTCATTTAGCAGATAGCATTAGAACAATTCAATCTAACATTGCTCTTTAAAGCATTAAAATCACTAAACTAAAAATTAAAATCACTAAATTAAAACTACATTTTAACTGCTATAAGAAACACATTAACTCATTTGAGCTTAGTAATTAGGACTGTATAGCTCACTTATCCATTACAATAGTCCCTTTACAGTTACTGCTATCATAAAAATACACCTATATGTAGATTTAAAATTCTACAAAAGGCACATTTAACGTCCAACAATGAATATTTTAGCAAAATGCATATTTGACTCCATCAATGCGCTCTGTCTGTTTAGCGCGCAACAGCGCTCATTCATTCGCGTACCCCTCGCCCACTCCTGACAGCAAAATGGATATATTTGCATGACTTTCTAACATTTACAGATGAAAAATATACTCGTGACATGTCAGTTATGCACTGAGGAAAACAAAACGTCTCAAATGTATTAAACAGCAGAAAAATATTCGCTGTTTGCCATGGTGGATCGATTTGATCCATGATAGACTTTAAGGACTGCTTAAGAATAAGCGTCCACAAATTAGTTAGACTGTGTGAACTTACATTGTCGTTTATGGAACCGCTTAAGCCCCAATTGATTTGTTGGGTTATTTCAAGTCAGGTTTTGGACTTTAATCCGCGTTTTTCCTCGGGTCTCCATAGTGTTGTTGTGGTACGTCATATTCACGCGCAGCGGTCATGAGAGAACGCGCTTGAGACACCATTTCGAGAGGACAAATCAATCTTCATATAAAATATTGGTCACAGATTATTGGTCACTTTCTAAACAATAAAAGTGTAGCACATCCACTAGTAATTATATATAAATAAATCGTTTTTTACCGATGCAAATATGTTAGAAACGATGCATCGCGATACAAATGCCAACTTGTATGCGATGCATCGATTTAAAAAGTGTGCATTGCATCGTTAACTTTTTTTGCCGATGCACCAATTGCAAAATAAGTCAACATCTTTCCAGGTTGTATATAAATCACAGGAACCAGGGAACACATATGATAGAATAAATTATGTTCATGTGCACCTCTTCTCTACAATCTCCAGTGTGAGGTGCAGAAGCTCTCGTTTGCTCTTCTCTCGTCTCTTGATCATTTCCAGGATTGTGACGGCTCGGCTCAGGTCCCTACGCAGCTTCAGCATCTTCTCATAAGAAGCTTCGTCGTTCTTACGATTCTGTGGATAAGGATGATGCCCGAATTGATTCTCTTGTAATTCCATAAGCAGAGCCAATTCATTGTTGAGCACTGCCCTCTTACCTTTCGTGTCTGCATCTTCTCTGTCCTGCGCCTGAAGGCCACATATGAGTCATTGGTGCTGGAGCCGTCACGCCTCTCCTGTTTGACGACAGGAATGAGAGAGCCACTCTGACATGCTTTCCTCTTCCTGCTCCAGTATTCATACACCTCCTTTATCAACTCATCATCCTCCTTTAACAAGAGTTTGGCCTCCTGCAGAGACACCGGCTGAGAGAAAAAGAGAATAATTCATATTAACATGCTAATATACATCAATATCATTAGTAGAGGTCAAATGACTAACAAGAATTTTTTGAAGGCCTGGTCAGGCCTGTAGATCAGTTTTTCACTTGCCCTACTGACAATTTTACTAGCACCTCCACAAATATGATAAACAGCCATATTTAACAAGTTTTTGCAAATACTCAAAATAAATAAATAAAAGACAATAATATTTTTTACTGGAAAACAATGGCATACGATACCAAAACAATACTTTAACTCACTGTAAAAGCCTGTTCACACCAAGAACAATAACTATAAAGTTAACCATAAAATTGAAAAAAAAAGAAAAAAAAAAAAGAAATTGCTATAACAGCAGAGTTCACAATGCAACTATAATGATAAAATCACTGTCTGACAGACATTAATAAACCATTCAATATTAATGTGTGCACTGCATACAATAAACAATGTTGTCGGCCGTTAATGTGGAAGCAAATATAATTATCATTCATGTTGTAAACAGACCAACTATCAATTCCCAAGTATGTCAAGTCAATCATGTTAGTCAGCTTGATAATGTTACTGGTGACAAATAAGCAGAATACAAAAGCAAATACACTACCATACAAACATTGAGTCAGTAAGATTTTCTTTTTTGGAAATAGATTAATACTTTTATTCTGCGAGGACACATTACATTAGGGATGGCTCGATACCATAATTTTGGCTTTGGTACGATACCAGAATGTAATACCTCGGTATCGATACTAAATCGATACCATAGGTGACAAATAACCAGCCTCAAAAGATAAGTGAATTGAAAACAATTTTATTAAAATATTACTAAAAAACAGATTCGTATCTTAATACCTTTGAATCAAACTGTAACAAAAAACCTACAGGGAGCATAGGTAACATTTTGATGTTGGAGGAAAAAAACAAATAAATAAATAAAAAATAATATATATATATATATATATATATATATATATAAAAACTGAAACAATACAATGAAAATATATTCAAATCTTCTTATCTTTTCAGTGCAAACACCGTGCAAACAAAATCTCAATGTAACAAAAAAACCTACAGGGAACATAGGTTAAATTTTGAGTTTGATGAAAAAAAAAAAAAAAAAAAAAAAAAAATCCAACTGAAGTAACGCAATTAATGCAACAAATGTTGATTTATTGTAAAGTGTTATTCTAACAGTCAAAGTAATATTCAAAATCAGGTTATTTCTCTCTCTCTCAGATTGATTTCAGATTTCAGACTCAGCCAAAGAAAAAGCATTAAATATAAATCTCGCTCTCTCGGCTGCTTCATATTAGCGGTCGGCAGCGTGGCAGAAACATTCCCTTCATATCATTGATACTAAAATTAATATAGCAAAACTCTTGCTTAATTCAAATTCAACTAATATTCGATTGCATAAAACGCAAGTGCATATATTACGTGACCAAAACTTCACTGGTTCTAGCATGTCACACATGCACATTTAAGCTTACTGTATCGCATCTGTATGTGCGCTGATCAGTTGTAAATAAAAGTTCAAATCAAAATCTGAATTTATGAATGACGCACTCACCTGTCGATCTCTTAATTGTTTGAAAAAATCAGGATGAGCAAGCGACAAATGCTTAAAAAGGTTTGATATATTGCCTCCTGTGGCAACATGATTTATACTATAGCAATGCTTGCATACAGGTGCAGTAAGGTCAGTTCGTTCACCTTTGTCATCTGTTTTGTATGCAAAGTAATGCCATATTTCACTTCTACTGTTCTCTTTATTTATTCATTTCGGGTGCGTTGATGGAGTTTCATCGGTTTGATCCATTGCGTTATTCTGTTGTCACATTTACCGGTTGCGCAGCAATTTGGGAAGCACTGCCACCTACAGATGCACTTCGCAACAGCAGCGTATGAAATACCGAATTGAGCAAAATGATGACATCGTACCGTTTGAAATGTAATATATACCTGTATTTTTCCAGTACCGGTATACCGTGCATCCCTACATTACACTGATCAAAAGTGACAGCAAAGACTTGCAAAATGCTGTTATTTTGAACTTTACAAATTTACCCATAAATCTGCTGCAGAACAAGCATGCCCTTACAGAAACACACTAGTGCAGGCAAGGAAACGCTTCATTAATTTAAACATTGATTTAATATGCTTATTACCAAGACACAAATATACACCATTTCCCCGCAGCAAGCAAAACATGTTACTGCTACACCCTTATCTGCAAATGTTATCAATTCAAAGCAGTTGTGTAGTTTAAACTGCAAAGCACAGCACTAGCAACGCCAAGGTCATGGGTTCAATACCAAGGGAATGCATAGACTGATAAAACATATACCTTCAATGCAACGCAAATCACTTTGGATAAAAGCATCTGTCAAATGAACAAACATGCAAATGTAAAAATGTTTTGAATGTTAAGCTACCTTATATTTATACTGCATTATTGTTTTTACAGAACGAAATCCACCTTAAGAGTACAGATCAGCACCATAACCATCAAAAAACAAGCTCAAGTTCGAAACCACAACTAAAATCCAAATCTTCTGACAATTCCCGGTTCTGCCCACCGCTGTTACCTGCTGTCCGCTGCCTTTCTCCAGCCGGTCAATCATCTCTTCAAACTGCAGGGCTCCCACGTCCATCTTCTTCTTCAGTTTATTTACAAATGTCTCGTCCTCAGAGTCCAGGTCATAATCCGGCTGTTCGGTGTCCAGACTGAATGCTGTAGGTAGCAGGACCAGTTTGGAGGGCACAAAAAAAGAAAAACAGAGTTAGAGATGTTTTATTGTGAACCAAAACCATGCTAAACCAAGTTTCATTGCAGGCTACAAACCATGTAGTCATAACTTCTGTGCCTACTGCAGCACCAAATTGAATTGCAACCTGTTTGAGCAGACTGACATTGCAACACTGACTCCAATTACATGAGTTTGAGGCTATTTGTTTGTCTGAACCATCATCATGGATAATAGGTTTGCTGGTTAGACTTGTAAATAGCATCTTTCCCCATTGACAGCCATTCAATCGTACCTGTATGTTCTGACAAATTATATTTCAAATAATATATCTGACTAGTATTTTCTTCTATTACAATAAGCGATTTATCAGTGCCCAAGTAGGTTCCGAATGGCTCTTAAAAGCATGAAACGAATTTGTTATTCACTGTCTGCTGCCTTTTGTGTCACAGTTCAGTGAAGTCAGTAGTAAAGGCGTGAAGGACACACAAACCTCAAGCTGAATGAGATGTTTCAGGGCTCCAGACTGCAACTAAAACAGTCGCATTTGCGACCAAAAATATTAATTTGCGAGTGAGGTTTTTTGCTGAGGTCGCCACTGGCAACTATATATATTTACACGTTATGACTTAATTTGCATGCAATGCCTTTTTTCCTGATTGTTTTAAACTTACTAAACTTAAAATTAAAAGACGATGTGCATCAAAGTTTTAGTGGAAAAAGAGTTTCAAACAGTCCTCGTCTCTGCCGCACAGCAGCGCTGACGCACACAG
The DNA here is from genome assembly GCA_039654775.1 of Spinibarbus caldwelli. NCBI lineage: Eukaryota > Metazoa > Chordata > Actinopteri > Cypriniformes > Cyprinidae > Spinibarbus > Spinibarbus caldwelli. Next base: position 28,754,807 of record CM077234.1, on the reverse strand, counting down.
TCTGCTAAACACAGCTCAGTTGTGCAGCACGAGAGAGATCAAAATGACTAAGACGTGCAAGTGAAAGTGCAGAAAAGTCTATTTCGTGCACAACTTCAACAAACTACAACAGGTAAAGCTGTCAGCTGTGTGGATATTGGTAATATCGTTAACAATTCTAGTTTATAATCATTACTAATATTAGTAATATGGCTTCTTATCAAGATCTTAGTCTATATGCTGTGTTCCGTTAATGCGTGAACTTCGTATTATTTGTAGCTCACTTGCCATCCAGTAAATCGCAAAAAACTTTGTGCTTTGTTACTTTTTAATAAACAAAGTATCAGCTTTAATATGATGCCAAATTCATAACGAAATTCAAACAATACGGTTTTGGCGTTCTCTAATGCGGCAGGATCGCTTTGGCGCCTCAGTTCAAGCAGCAGTGAACCCATTGTATCTTTCTATTTACTACTATAGTACGAAATGAACATGAATTAACATCAAAAGGTAGGCTATTTTATAAGAGAGCCTACAGTACAACTTACTGAAATGTCTCACGTAAAAGCTCATTCAGTGTCAAACTGCGGAAAATGTGTAAAGCTTGTAAACATTGCAGCGTAATAATACATTTACCTCAGAATAACCACTCAGTGTCCATAAGCTCATCAGTCAGCTAGAAAAATAACTATAAAGAGGAGCATTTTGCTATATTTAAGCGCTATTGCATATTAATGTTTTTACTTAATCTGTTTTCTTAACCCTATGGCCTTACCATAGACCATATAAAAACATGGACGTAGTGTCCGTGACGTCACCCGTAGGTTCCTGAAGAGCGTTTTTGAAGCTCAAAGTGGGTGGAGCCGGCCGTCGCCATCTTGGCAGCGTGTCACCGCGTGTCACTCCCAGATAATCGAAAATGGGCAAAGAGGCGGGAGCTGGTTGCTGAAACCACACCCATCTAACTCGACGGTGGCAACAGAAGCGGCAATCCACCTGTCACTCAAGTGGCCACGCCCTTAATTATGCAGAACTTTAAGGCTTAATATAATTTAAATGGAAGAGTTCTAAAAAAAAAAAAAAAAAAAAATTCACCCCCCTCACAGTTGTCATGAAGGGCACAATTAGCTATATAGACCAAAACCACTTTTTGTACCAGGCTGTAAACATTTTTTTTCTGCTGTAAAGTTGGGCATTTTAACATGGGAAGTCTATGGGACTGACTCCCTTTTGGAGCCAGCCTCTAGCGGCCAGTCGATGAATTGCAGTTTTAGTCACTTCCGTGTTGGCTTCACAAGAGAGAGCGGGAGGTTGCTTCTTGCTCCTTACTCGATTTTTTTGTCTGGAGCCCTGTATTTGGTCTGGATAAAGGCTGAATGACTCACGCTGTATGTGAATGAGCTGTTTGGGCATCCTGAAGTCCCCCGGGTAGAGGGACTCATAATAGGCGATGTTGCTCTCAGCCTCTGGGACAGGAATCACCATGTTGTCCCTCTTCTCCCCGTATACCTGCTGAGCAGAGATGGCCCGCTGGAGATGGTGTTCCTAACATGCACACAGAAAATAAGATTTAGCCTAGTTAAACTGCAAATGCAAGTTTGTGTGGGGTTTGGCTGGATGGTGACCAGTGTTGTGACTGTGTTGCCAATTTAGCCTCTTTTCCTGCCATTTCAGACCTCTTTAGCAATAAATAAATAAATAAATAAATAAATAAATAAATAAATAATAATTTAAAAAAAGCCTAGTGACAAATCTAGTAAATATTTTATTCATCCCATTGTCTGACAACAAAAACAATTTTACTGCAAATTTGACTGTATTAAAATACATTATGTGATCACAGACAGTATGAGAGAAACAAACAAATATAAAAAGCTGACACTAGGCAGAATGGAAATATGATGTACCCTTTCAATAATATGCTAATCAGCGTATGACGTTATTTAGCAACTTTGAACAGGCTACTTTCCATTGAAAGAAGTTGGCAAAAGTTCATCTACCATTTAAACAGACTTTGAAGATATTACTTGGAGTTTCACACTCATTTCACAGCAGCATATAAGAACTGAATTTCAACCACACAGAAAAAAACAACAACAACTTCACACACAACTTATAACAGAATCTTAAAAGGAAGGGAAAAAAAAAAAAAAAGATACCCTACACTGAAAACAAGTTTCTATTGCATTACTCTCGCTAACAATACAAAAAAAATAAATACAAAAATGAACTAGCACAACAGCTAGGTATCACAGGGCTCTACAGTGATGTATCACAGACGTATCCTCTCATTATAACAAAGTGTAGACAGAGAGTAAATAAGAAATTAACTGTGCAGTGTAGAGAGCTGCGTTGACTATAATGGAGTTTTGTGAGATCGTGATGAACTAAGGAGAGTGACAGCTTGCAAATGTGATACTGATTTAATACAACAGTTCATTAAACAAGAAGTTAGTATTAAGTGACTTATATTGTCTGACTACAACACTATTGCCTTATTTAGCTCTATTTCGTCAATGAAAATAGTTTCAGGCAAAGTCACAGCTGAGCCGCTGCGCATCTCCATTCAAACACAATGGTGTTTCGTTTTATGAATGAACTGCGTTTTTAAATGAATCTAGTGAGTCAATGATTCAATTACCCATTCATAAAGACAGTCAGATGATTCCTGAATGAATCAGCCTTTCGAATGAATCAATTAAATGAATGATTCAGTGATAAAATCAGTGACTTGACGCCACCTGCTGGCAGTTTTAATTTAATAGAGTCTCTTTTCTGTTATTTAAATCATTTAATATTTCTATATTCAAAATTGTATATTTAAAACGTTACCCTCAACATGAATTTATGAATTGCACTCATGCAACCTCTGAGCCTCATTAAATGTCTGAAAATACACCTACAAGCCACTTTTGTGTTCTTCTGTGCCATCTCTGTAGTACAAGTTTATTTCTTAAATACTGATTTAATTTTATTGGTAACATTATTATTCTACTTCTTATTCTGTTGTTTTAATTAAAAATGTTAAAAAGCTTATAAATATATATATTTTTTGAATTTGATAAAAAAAAAAAAATGACACTTTTAATAATGTTAGAAAAATTCCATTACAAAAGGTAAAAACAAAATTCCCTGTAAATCACTTTAAGGAGTCAAATATCACCTCGTAATAGGAAGATTAATTTTATTAGAATTTTTGATTATTGATTTGAAGGTGCTCCTAAATTTTTGACCGTGCTCCTAAATTTTTTCAATTAGGAGCACAAGCGCTCCTGAAAGAAAAAGCAAGCGTAGAGCCCTGTATCAACATTAAATTCACAATACATCACAGGGCTCGACATTAACGCTTGTCCGAGACAAGTGGATTTTGTGAAGGAGCAAGTGAAAGAGAATTTTACTTGCCCGACCGGACAAGTAACCGGATTAAAACATCAATAGCAAACAATAACTAGGGCAGCACTGAAACTTTGGTGAGAATGATTCTGATTTTCAGTGTAAACGGTGACTGATAACGGATAACGTATTGACAGTATGAAGGTTGCGTCAGTTGAGGCTCGTGCAGCCTGTCTGACTCACGGAGAAATCAAAACTAATAGGCGCAACAGCACACACAAAAAAAACATACTGCAGTAGAAAAAAAAAAAAAAGAGAGAAACATTCTATATAACATATGGTAAACTAAGCAACATCATCACACGACAAAACACCAGCACAATTGCAAATGTGACATTAATTTTATACGACAGTAGTTCAATAAACAAGTAGTTAATATTAACTGACTTACATTTTAGACACATTATTGACCATTTTTGCTAACAAAAATAGTTAAGCAAAGCAACAGCAGAACAGTCGCGCATCTCCAAGCAACACAGCAGTGTTTCGTTAATGAATGATTCAGCATTTTTGAACAATCAGGTGAGTCAATGATTCAGTGAGCCATTCATAAAGCAGGGTTCTTAAACCTTTTTCCAAATTCAAATTCAAGCACTTTAAGCACTTTCAAGGTGCATTTTCAAGATTTTCCAGCACTTTAAACTGTGGTAAATTACATGTTTACACACACACTTGAGTTTTTCACTTTAAATCAGATGTTATTGTGCCATTAAAAACCACTGGTCTGAATTGCATATTGCATTGCATAATATAAATAGCCAACTTAAAGTATATCAATTATAAAATAAAAATAAAGAAAGTAGTAATTTACAGGGTACCAGCAGGATTATTTTAAATAAAATTTAAGGCTTTTTAGGACCTGAACAAATCAAATAAGTAAGCGGGGTAATGGGCAATTTCTATGGTAACATATTAAACCATAAAATGACTGCAAAAAAACATGATTTGCAGTTCAAATACAAGTTTTCACAAATTTTATAAAGTGACAAACTTCACATTTCAGCCTTTAAAATATTTTTAAGAAATAAAGAAAAGGGATGAGTCAGAAGTATACAGAATTTTGTTTTTCAACGGCTTTGATGGCAGAGGATAAATTTGCATTTTCAATAGCCTTAGCTCACCTGCTGTTTTTGTTTAGAACAAAAAGCTTGTGCCTTCAAAAATCTAAAACATTTAAACAGTAAGATGTCTTCTGTGCTTTAAATTAAAATAATTCTTTACACTTTTGACTCATACCTTTCCTTTATTTCTTAAAAATAGTTTAAAGGCTAAACTCTGAGGTTCTGTCTGCCACTAGGTGGCGCTTTTGGAACTGCACATACAGCGGTATACAAAGCAGCGCTGTGCTCATAAACGCTACTTTCAGACATTTGTCAGTGAGATTAAACAAAAATGCCACTGAAACTTCACTGAAGGCAGTCGTTCACATCAGAGATAAATTAACACAAACACCCGCGCTGCATTTTGACTTTGAAATGTTTATTTTATTATTTCACTTTAATCGTGATAGTCTTAAGTTAACACATTTCGTTTAACTGAGCATGGGCATTTTTGCTTACCTTTTAAACGACTTGAAAAAAAGCAGAATTTACAGGAGACTTTACATTATTTTAACCATAATTTGTATTTGTCGTTTTCAAGCCAACGCTCACTGAAGCGGCAACCTCCTGACATGTTTTTATCTCCCGCTCTGTTCCATCAGAGGCGCGCGTCAATAAAGACCGACAGATCACGCTACAGCCACACGCGTAGGCCTGTCACGATAACAACTTTGTTGTGCGATATATTGCACCAGAAATAATTGCGATAAGCGATATTATTGTCATTTTAAAGACCGTTTTATGCCACTGAATATATAATCATAATGTAACAGCATAATAATGCAAAATGCCTACACACTTCCAAATAACAACAAACTTTTAATTCTTAAGAATATTTAGATCATGGAAATTAAGTATCAAAATATTAGATACCTTAAAAAAAACTTGAATAAATAGTAAATAAACATTTTCTAACAAAATGCACAAAGAACTTGTATGGAGATTTTTCCATCTACAGATTTTCCCGACCTTCTTTTCTCTGTAAATTAAGGGTGCACACTATTGCTGAAAAACACAAACCCTACGTAGCAGTCAGATGTCTGCATGCACAAAGGCACAGATCCCTAAAAAAGGGCATTTTTTTTTGTAGAAGCTTTTTATAAATGTGAACTAGCACCTCATGTCTACACCACGTTATGTACGAGAAGCTGCAAAAGACACAGGCACAAGTGGAATGCAAAAAAACATGGTGACATTAATTTTTAAGTAAATATAATGGGCGATGTATTGCGTCACCAAAATATATTGAGGTCATGTACATCTATTGTGCGATAAGTCGATATGTTGATTATTGCGACAGGCCTACACACGCGCTGAATCGAGTGGAGTTGTAGCTTATTTTATGTTAAAAAATTTTTTTTAAATTATTGTATTCCATAAGAAAGCGAATTATGATGAAACCAATGCAACTGCATTTTCAAGCACTTTCAAGCACTTTATCCAAAATCCAAGCACTTTTGAAACCTTGAAAACACTGTTAAAATTCAAGCATTTAAGGATTTCAAGCACCCGTACGAACCCTGATAAAGACAATGCCTGCATCCCAGTGTGCATACTATCCGTCCTAAATTCTATGTGATAATAGTAATTTTCAATACTATTTAGGGCAGATAGGGTGGATAGTATGCACATTGGAATGCAGGGAATCACTTGCTTTATTTATTGAATGAATTAGCCGTTTGAACGAAGGGGTTGAATCAGTGACTCGCTCGTTAAGACAGTGACATGCCGCCACCTACTGGTGCTTTGGTTTCATATTTAAAAGTATCATTGCATTTTTCCAACATTTCATATTTATGTGTTAAAAAAGTAAAACAATCTTATAACATTATGCATTTGCAATATTGTGTAAGTGCATTTATGGAACCTCTTCATTAAACAGTCTGAGTAAATGCATCTAAATGGCACTTTCGATGCAGCTTCAGTGTTTCCTCTGCAGTGGAAAGATGGCAGGGCTCTAGACTGCAACCAAAATGATTTTGTCGCATTTGCAACCATTTTTTGAGAGTGTGCGAGTAAAAATTTGACGTGGTCGCACTTGTGCGAGTGCATGGTCTGCGCTGCTCCAAAGCATCTGCTTCATTCAGCGCGCTTCAGAGCTGCGGCACATTGTAGCAGGAGTCAGATTTCACTGATCACGTGAAGAGAGGCGCTTTCAGCGCGAGCGCTTCGTGGGTAGAGTCTGGTTTATACTTGCTGCGTCGGCACAAGCGCAAAAAGTGCACCGCGGACGGAGCGCAACGGAGGATTTGGTTTTCAAGCTAAAGTAAAAGACCTCTTCTTAAACCAGAGATGGTGAACATGTTGGTATTCTTGAAGAAAAAAAAAAAAAAAAAAAAAACATACAAGTCCTGTCAGCGACAGACAGTTTAGTTGTGCTTTTCTTTTTGTTTTCGTTTTGAAAAGCTTGTTATCTTTGCTGTTTAATTTAATTTTTAAGTTATTTTAATTAAATTAACACTTAATTTCTAATGATTAGCATTAAATTGATTTCATAGATATTATTTAAACTAAACTGAGCTAGACAATGACATCTCTGAATTCAATAATGAAAATTGAGTGTTTACTCTTATTATACATTACTGACACTCTATCCTCCAATTTGATACTGTTAAGTGCTTTGACACAATCTGTATTGTTAAAAGCGCTATATAAATAAAGGTGACTTAACTTGTTTACCTCACGTTACGCTATGGAGGCTTTCCTTAATTTTTTAATATTATTATTATTATTTGATTCCTCAGTGTTTGCTAAACATTCTGTAATTTATTAGTCGTATATAATACAGCATGTGATGTGTCCTATGCTATGCCTTGTCTTATTTGTTTTTGTTAATAAATGTTATGCAAGCTAGTCTGTCATTTTAACGTACTGTTTTATTGTTGTTGTGCTTTTTAATTAAGAATAACAATGAATCCACCTTTTGTTTTAGTCTTAAAAAGTGAAAGGTGTATAGATATAAGCAAAACAGACAATTATCTTTTCTTGTAAAGCGTGACACCAAGATCGCGAATTTGAAATTGAAAGTAAAAAACGGAATTCCTGTTCACAAAATTTAAAATCACATAATAATGATGAAAAAGAACGGGTTGAATGTTGAACACTTTCGTTACCATATAACTATAAACTATGAGAGAAGTTCATCAGCATGCATTGATTAATCAAATGTTGTATCAAAAAAATAAATAAATAAATAGCGACCAAATGATGTGCTCGTGTGACCAACTGAGAAAGTTAGTCACACAAGTGCGACCAGTGGGAAGAATGAGTCTAGAGCCCTGGATGGAGTTTGTTGATACTGATTTCATTTGAACGGTAACAACCATAGAGTCTAATTATTCTAACTGAATGCATTTTTTTGCCCTGGACAAGTAACTTTTTTACTCGGACAAGTGAATGACTGATTTACTTGTCCGAAGGACAAGCACATGTCAAGGTTTAATATCGAGCCCTGCATCACAACACACATTTGTGACCCTGGACCACAAAACCAGTCTTAAGTAGCACAGGTATATTTGTAGCAATAGCCAACAATACATTGTATGGGTCAAAGTTATCCATTTTTCTTTTATGCCAAAAAATCATTAGGATATTAAGTAAAGATCATGTTCCATGAAGATATTTTTTAAATTTCCTACTGTAAATATCAAAACTTAATTTGATTATTAATATGCATTGCAAAGGACTTCATTTGGAGTTCTATCTCAACCAAATATTGTCATATCCTAACAAACCATACATCAATGGAAAGCTCATTTATTCAGCTTTCATGTGATGTATAAATCTCAATTTTAAAAAACTGACTCTTATGACTGGTTCTTTGGTCCAGGTTCATATTTGTTATCATGCAATGCAAAATATAAAAAATATATAAATGCATATTTTAATTAAAAAAAAAAGATAAATATATACACAATCATCATGCATTACAATATTTTTGCTGGATAATTACCATCATTTTATCCATTTTGAGCTTATTTAGACTGCATTATTGTGAATATTTTTTTTTTTTTATAATTACCAAATATTGCACATATAAATGCAAAATAGATACAAGTATTGATGCATTAATATGAGACAGAAAAGCTATACATACATAAGTTCAGTAATACATACAGTATAGCCCTAAAACCCATATAGCTGTAAAAGTTGTAAAAACATTTCTCATAAATTCAGTACCTCAAAGCATCACAACATTAAAAGAATGCAACAGGTCAAATGCAAAACAATGCAAGCGCCAGGTGAGAAGTAGTAGTTTAAACAGAAAAGACGCTTTAATATGCAAACTGACAAACAGCACAAGCACACTGTCAGCACAATAAATAAGGTACCACTTCTAAAAACACCAAAATATAGATAGACTGTACAAACCGACAGTTATGACCGATACCTAGCCCTCTCCAAGGAAAGCCCTGACACCGCAAAGCTGGATCTGTCAGATGCAAACTGAACCAAAACACTGGCGCACCAGCACAAACAATTACACGTGCTCAAAAAAAACAACAACACTCCAATCACAGACAGCAGACACTGACCTCTATTTTATTATATGCAAAAATTAGTTTATATTTTGGTCTATGTACACAATCTCCAAGAAAAAAAAAAAAAAAAAAAACACTGTTATACCAATATAAAATTATGTGCATTGTAATGAAAGTCATATCTAGCATTAAAAATCCACTTAGATCAACCACTAATTTGACCGACCACATTATTTGACAGCCTGTGGTCACTCTGACCCCCAGATACCCCATTATTAGCACATCATAAAACACTTTGAGTGGGACAGCAGCACCTTCATTCTGCCGTCTTGCACACAAACACCAGAGAGAGCGTCACTTTTGACACCTGCCCCAGAGCGCTGAGGTTAGCCAGCATTTTCACACCTTCGCTTTTAGACAGACATGTTTATTAACGTTAAATACATATTTCCCCCAGCACATCTGCACACATTATCAGAGCTGTGCGGAAAATGTGAATCATTCTCATTCTAGAAATGTTTTAAAATCACACGTGGAAAGAATACAGTTCAGTTTAAAACATTTTGCTTTATTTTTATGCATTATGAGAAATAAACAAAAATACACAGACAAATGTCACAGGGGGAAATAATTTAGCTTTAATGGATCTGATATAAATATTTCCACATTAATAGAAAGACAAGACCGCATTTCATGAGAGATGTGCATCGGGTTTGCTTGCATGATGTGGACGTACAGATGAAAGGCAGCTGTCAAGAGCTCCAGTTGCCTGTGTTGAGAAAACAAAACAAGGCCTCGTGCACCCCTGCACCAGTCAAACAGATCATTGCATACACCTAAACAGACCGGTAGGGCCAGATAGGCTTCCCCTGTCAATTCAGAGATGTGTTCACTAATGCATTTCACAATCCACAAATGTAAATGCTTCTCAGAGAGTACCTTGATCAGAAACACATCCAATTACAAAGAAATATACCAATGCTTTAACTGTCATGACAACTATTATCACTGAAGCTTATGGCTCTTTAGAAAATAAAACACTGCCATTTTGGACCGTTCAAATGTGAGACAGAAGACACACAGATTGTTTTGCTGGGTGTTAATTATAAGTATGTAAGGGCGCAGATATTGGCGCCCCCTGAGGTCAGCGCGCGGTGCTGCACCTCGACAGAGCTCTACGATAATCAACAAAATGGTGGTTTTGCCCGTGGTCACGTGACTCCTTTGTACTCCGTAAACCGTCTATGGGCAAAAATACTGCGTACTAACCACCTCCGAGGTTATATTTGTAGAGAAAAACCTCTAAAGATTGGGCCCAAAATACGAAACCTCGGCCGTCTCGGACCCTAGCGACGTATTTGACGCTTTTCTGCAGGAGAAATGGCGGCCATTTTGTGTACACTGGCGCAGAGAAGCAAGGGACGCGCCTCTGAGAATAAAAATGAAATTCTTTTCAAAATACATGACTCTGAGCAATAAAACGTACCGATTCCTCCTCTTTCTCCATCCCCGTGGGCATCTGTGGCACTGCCCGGTTAATAGACGCGTATTCGTGCAGGTCGGGCAGGTCCTCGCAGCGGAAGACGGGTAGAGGCTTGGAAGCGTCCAGCGCCCGCGCCCGAAACGACAGTTTACTCATTTTTCTTTATAATTCGAGATGCAGCATAAATCTATCCGATCCCCTAATGTTCCCGACTGGTCCGATTAAAGTTCTCATGGATGATGCCGGTTCGGTGTCCAGCGGCGCGCGGGTCGCTCGGCGGAGGTGGCGGGGCGAGCGGAGGCGCGAGGCCGGGTGTGGGTCGCTCTCTCTCGGTGTGTGTTTCCAGCGCGCTCCGGTCCCTGATTCCAGGCTCAGTGCGCCATGGCCAACATGGCGGACATTAAAAACACTCTTTAACGGTCTGCTCGTGTTCAGCGGCCCAACCCCCCGATCCCAGATCAGCCATTCCCACACGGGCTTACAACGCATGCGCTCGCGGCGCGCGAAGAGACGAGGAGGGAGTGAAAACCACTCCCATACTTTCTGCGGAGCGGGTCTCTTCAAAAACATGCGTCTTTTTCACCGGTGTGCGTGAGAATTTGACTGATGTGGCGAAAAGGACGACAGACTTGTAAAGTCTACACAAAGACGCTCGTACTTAAACGATTACTGCTTGGCTGTCGGTTTAGTGTTTTTCTACTAAATGCTTCTTGTAGTCAATGACAGCACAAGGCAAAAACAGGTGAACTAATGACAGAAGAGGTGCGTTTCAATTGTTGAAAAATAAGTATTTGAAAAATTAATTTTCACGTAAAAAAAAAAAAAATTAAACATACAAAAGCAAAGTACAGACTTTCCCAGCTTCCTTACAGAATCTAGTTTTTCTTCACATTTTTGTCACAAAACCTTTCTAAATTAGCTGTAAAAAAAATTCATAATAATAATAATAATAATAATAATAATAATAATGTTACATTTAATATACACTTAATGTAACATGCCTTTCCAGGCAAAAGTATTCATTTCTTTAAAAAAAATAAAAAAAAAATATTAGAACTAGTTATCCAGATAATCAAAATGCTTGAAGGACTGCTTTAAAAATATTCTTCACCCAGTTAAAAAAAATGCAGCGGATATTGGCCTAGAAAAAAAAAAAAAAGACAGGACTTTAAAAGTCAGATATATTTTATGATTTTAAGTAAAATCATATTTGACCTATGAAGTTATTCAATCATCCTTCTGAATTGAGATTACTTTTTTTAGGTGAACGTCTGGTTTGTTACTGACCTAATTCATTACATCATGTCACTTCAGAGTAACCTACTTAACAAGCGACATTCCTTTAATAAAGTAATACTTATGCAGCTGCCAAATCATTGTATAAAACGTTACATTACTTCTACCAATAGATTATGTATATGTATGTTTATGTTTATATACAGCACTGTGGTCCTGTGAGGCACAACATTTTGCTCCTTTGTATGTCTCCACACATGGCAGAATGACAAAGCTCACTTGAATTTATTTTCAGTAACATCAGGGAAGCACTGAAGCTTAAATCAAAGATGCAAATCTTTTGTAAATGCCTACCGAAGAAGACAACAAAGCCATAGTTTCCCCTGAAAATGATTTTAGTGATGTTCCAGCTCAATCTCAAACACTATTCCCACTAGAAGCAAAGAGACAAGTGCCTCATGGCGGTAATGAGACGCCCACAAGATCACGTTTCACTGCAAAAACATTCACCATTCCCCTTCTGTCTGCTAAAGCATGCGTATACTTTCTCCTTCATACATCATAACAAGACCACAATACATCAAGCAACAAAAATATACAGATTTGACAGTGTGCAACTATAAAAAGCAATGCATCAACAACATATGATGAAATCACATGTGTTTATGTACGGATTTTATAATATGCAGAGATAAAGCACCCAAGATACAATCTAGTGCAAGTGTAGTTTTACCTCCGCTCCCAGAAGACCCACACCGCCGTGCCCGTCTGACCCTCTAGAGGGGTAACAATCCGTCCAGCATCGTCCATCCCTGTCACACACATTGACATAAACAAACATGAGCATTGACCTCAAGGGTGAAGGTGTTGCCATATCTCTAGGCACCACCTCTCTAGGACAACAGCCAAATTATGACATAAGTGCAAATGCACACAGCTTTCTTGTACCAACAAAGGGGTATTTCATTGCTCCCTGTTGTTTCCTACCTTTAATTAATAAAAAGCAAATCTGCAATAGCGCCACCATGATAAAACACTGAACAATAACGCATTTTCGCTCGCTTCGCGCAAATCCGTTTGACCGTTCACAATTATGTAACTCCAATCCGGATTCTACATAAACGAACAACGAAACTCGCGGAGCGGAAGAGCATATAAAAACTGCTCCTGTTTCGGCTAACCGCGTAAAAAGATATCTGACAGGACAAAAAAACGAGTCGTGGCAAGCTTTTAAAGAGGATGACACGTAGACTCGCAGTTAATGTGCGGAGATGATGCGGTCATCCGCAGTCTGCAGATATTTAACCTGCGCGAAAAGTGCACCTTCGGCTTTGTTTCAATCCCCAAACAGCTCGCGAGCGATCATACAATTCCGACATTTTATCAAAAGTGTGCCGTTGTCAAGGCAGAGCTCGTTTAGGAAGGTATTTTGAGTTTATTTTCCGGGCTGATGTGTGACATGATGTTGGGAATATACTGACGCTCGCCTGCCAAGTTCACAGTTCAGCAAGCCTTTATGTAATCAAAACGACATTAATTGATCAATCCACTTTAAACGGGAGGGAGACAGATAGTCGAGACTTACCAGCTCTAGATCCAGAGATCTCCACGGGTCTGTGCTGGATTTGCCACATTTCGGTGTTTCAGACGGCGTAACGCATCAAGGTGGTGTTTGGCAAATAAACGGCACAGTCGTCAGACATACTGTCTCTCTCGCGCGCGCGCGCCCGCGCTCTCTCTCTCGCGCCTTTGCCTTCCGTTCGACACAGCGATTAGAGGATCTCTTCGGTTAAATGAAGACAACGCAACCCCGTTAAGAGATCCGGCAGGGAAACGAAGGAGTTATTTGCGTCAGATTAAGGCTGTAAGCAGACCCCGGGGACAGTCCGAGACTGCCACAGGGTTAATAACTTTGCAATGGCAGCGAGACGCCGCCTGATTGGTCAGTGAGTGGCACCAATCACCTGTGGGAAGCTCCAGCATATGATCTCAGTAGCAGCATGAAGAGATGCTGTGGCAGAACTAATTACTGCAAAAATACACTTAACCCCTTCTATTGTCTTCGGATCATTTTGACCTGATTTCGCTTACTGAATACAACTCTAAATTCTACGCCGTTTGTGTTAACAGGCAAAACAAGAACATTAGCAACCGAAAAACAAAAGCCTTAGTGTGACTATTAAAACTTTACAGTGAGAAAAAAGAACAAAAGCAGGCGGTACCTTTTCAGAAGGTACAGATATGTACTATTTAGGTACAATGTAAAGGTGCTAATATGTACATTTAAAGTACTTATATGCACCTTTTAGGCATAAATTAGGTGTAAAGGTGTACCTTTTAAAAAGGTATCACTGACAGCTCTCGTACATTTTTACTTGAGAGTGTAGCTATCATCCATGGTGTGTGAACTCTTCAAAATTCACTTTCAGCAGATATATGCATTCACAATTTAGTTTTGGGAATTGGGAAAACAAAAACATTGATGAGTCATCTTGCACTACACAGATTTTTGTCCAATCAAATGCTCTTTAGAATGAGAATGCCCCAACCCCCAACTACAAACATCCACTGACTATGGAGAAAAAAATGTCACCCACACAACCAGACTGTCAAGAATGTATTTAATAACCCCAATACTGTTTTATTGGCTTTATAGAAAGTATTCAAAAAATAATAATCATTGGTGAACCTTGTTGCGACTTCTTGTGCTCTGGAAAACCATAATCTCATAGGAAATAAAGAGTTTCTTATTTACATATAAACATTACAAAATAGAAACAAATATAATTAAGGAATGGGAAACTAGCTGACAAATCAGTTCTCAACTGGTAGGCTGGGACCCAAAAAATGCATTTTATTGGGTAATAGACAGAAGGCAAACACTAAAACTGCTAAATAAATAATTTATTAAAATTTGAAAGGGAGGATAAAATTGTTGACATCTGTGTTTTTGTCCAAAGTCACAATATGTCCAAGATTACATTAAATACAGTTTATGATACTGTATTAGGTCACCAATGTAAAATCTGGGTGATGAAGCAAAGACCAGTTGAGAACCACTGCTGCAAGCCATCCTAAAGATCCATCAATTTCCCTCATATCTGGGGTTAACCACAGTTGTCACAGCACTCTTGTAGATGGGGTTGTCACCCTAAACAGAATAGCAGGTATTATTATCCCAATATTATTTCCATAGCATGTACAGCCCTTAAAATTAATTTATTTGCAATATTAAAAAAGAAATACTAATAAAGAGGTGCATACTGTGTCCCATCTGGCATTCATCTTCTCTTTCTTGAACTTGGCGAACTCTCTGCGGTCATGAATAATCATGAGCAGCTTCCAGATGAGCAGAAGTGCTAAACCAATCAGAACGATTCCTGCAACCACACTCGCAACGATGGGAATGATGTCAGGGCCAGAGGGACACTCTGTGGACACAGGCACAAAGCATTATGGGAAACAAGGTAAAACTCGTAAACGAGTTATCAATAACTATGAATTAGGAAAAATGACATGAAACTGAATTTGCAATTGTCTTTTCTTCACTACTGTGATATATATCGAAGTGAAATTGCTTCTCGAACAAGAAAAAATGGTAAGGTGGGACTTGGTTTTTTCCATGCATCGTTTTCTTTGCTAACTGCTGCAATTTCATGTGTGACAAATGACTTTAAATAGTAAAATCAATAAGGTTTACTTTAAAACTTCAGAGTCCAGTGCTTATGTAGACACTCATATTTGTATTCAATATTTGCAAAAAAAAAAAAAAAAGTCATACTGGTACGTGGCAAGTTTTTCTATCATCTTTACCCTTTTTTTCAGCCCCAATGACGTCAATGTTGTCATCGTTCTTGATAGTGTAGGTGAAGAAGAACCAGCAGTCGTCAACGTCGCGCTCTTTGCAAAGATTGATGGGCTGGGCATTTGGCTGAGGAAGTTCCTCCTTAGTCTTCACTGGTGTAATATTGAAGGATCTGCAGTCTTTCTCACATGTATGTTTCTTGCTACCCATGCCAAATTGCTGGCACTCAAGACAGTCCCTTTGAGACAAAACACAGAGGAATGTATTTAGTACTGCTAGCTGAGATTAAATAATTTCATGATTGCACTGATTGCACAGTTTATTCAGATACAAAACTGACTACAAGCCAGTAGTTCAACCTACTGGGTTAGCTATGTTTATCTAACCTCATTAGCAAGTATTCAGCCAAAAACTCACTTGTGTTGATTGCAAATTCTGGAGCAGGTTGGGCAGATTTCACAGGTTGGACCTTCATATTTTTTGTCAGTACATTTACACACACTGCACTCACAGGTGCCCCGATCGTTACAGATCTGTTTGTTACTGGCCAGACAGGTTGAGTTGTCCAAAGGGCATTCGCAAGCACTTCCTGTGTAGTTAGCATCACAGATACACTTTTTGCACTCGCATCGACCGTGACCTGTGGGGAAAAGGACGCCTCAGTAATAAGTATTTTTGTCTTGTTTTCCAGAACAAATATCTAAATGGCAGAATTCATTCACAACAATAAAATACAGCAAAAGACAAAAGTGTAAATTCTCAATGGGTTATACCTCCACAGAGCTTGTTGTTGGAGCGGTCACAGACTTAACAACCTGGAGCTTAACACGCTCAGAACTGCGGAGATGATCGTGGACTTCAGGAGAAACCCCCCTGCACTCCCAGACTCACCATCATGAACAGCATATACAGCGGAAAGTTCTACTCGCAGAACTTTCCGCTGTATATCTCCTCTGGATTTTTTCTTTTCTTGCACTCACACGTTCCACAGACACATTCTCCATTGTTGCTGCAGATGTCCGTCTCGTTATCCATGCGGCAGTTCGCATCCAGATCGTCTGTCAGGAACTCATCTTGGATGCACTCACATAATCTGCCTAATCGGCCTTCATTACACCTGATATAACAGATAACGTTGAATCAGGATAATTGTCATATTATCTGCATTTGCATATTTTTTTTCAGAAACAAATCAAGCTAAAGTCTAATAAGTATTGAATCATTTGCATATGAGATTGACAGCCTCTCAAACCTGCATACTCCACACTCCAGAGTGCCATGGCCGCTGCTACACTCCGGACTGTTTGGGATTCGATAAAGTTGAGGACGATCTCCACCTTCTCGCTGAAGCTCAGCGGGATGATCCTTATAGTCACTGATTTACCTTTAGATGGACAGCCTGTAGCCGTGAGTACGTGTACTGTACTGTAAAAAACATTAGGAATTTTTTTACAAAGCTTTAAAACACTACAGTAAAACTTAATTGTACATCAGCACATATGACTAGATTTTATATAATTTAGTTTGTCACTTTTGTTATCAGTAATGTGCATTAGTTTTGTGTTGCAGTTTATCTTATTTACTTCATTATTTTGACGCCACATGCACTGCAAACCATAATTAGTTATCAGAACTGTCAGATTTCATACAATTTTATGTTGTAAAATGTACAGACACAAACATGCCATCTGATAATTTTTGAAACATTCCCACCTTATTTTTTATGGAGAATTTCTGGAAATCACAGCTGCCAGCTTTTACCATAAATGTAACTTTTTTTCTACAGTGTGCTATATTTAAGATGCAGTACTTCATCTAAAACTTGCGTGTACACCATCAGTTTATCTGCACTGAAGAAGTGCAACATGGAGGTTGCTTTGCGCTGATTTGCACAGAACTGAAAATAAAAATAACAAGTTGGAACTAGTTTTAATTACATACATGTATATGTATGTATATATATATATATATATATATATATATATATATATATATATATATATATATATATATTTTTTTTTTTTTTTTTTTTTTTTT
This sequence comes from Spinibarbus caldwelli, assembly GCA_039654775.1. Taxonomy (NCBI): domain Eukaryota; kingdom Metazoa; phylum Chordata; class Actinopteri; order Cypriniformes; family Cyprinidae; genus Spinibarbus; species Spinibarbus caldwelli. The sequence continues at coordinate 28,737,293 of CM077234.1, read as the reverse complement.
TTTTTTTTTTTTCCACAACACCACGCCCTCCTCTCCCAGTTTTTCCTTTCACAACTTCATTGGGTGTTGCTCAGTGCTGCTACAGTCTGAACTGGTGTGTTTCTTAGAAGTATGCAAAGTAGAATATCATTGGTGAATGGGCATGAGCTGGAATTTTGCTACCATATGAGAACTTGTGCACTAAGCTTAAGCCACAGCTAGCAAAAGGGAGTCACTCTACATGCATGGACAAGTTCAGAAGTTCACTCTTTCACCTCATCCCCAATGGAGATGTTGGAGCACTTTCGCCCATTTTCTCCTTTTTCGCTCACTCCATTCTTGCAGTGGGAGATGTAGGAGATGGACACACCAGCAGGTAGCTTGCTGTTCTCCAGAATGACCTCTGAGGACAAAGACTGATGGACACAATTAAACAGACAGAGTACATTAGTGCTTGTCAAATAGTCATTCAAATACCACTTTTAAAGGGATAGTTCACTCAATTTCTGTCATCATTTACTTACCTGAGAATTAATGACAATGAGAATGAGCTTTATTGCCATACAAATATACAAAATAGACAATGTACAAAATAGCAAATATACAAAATAGACAATGTACAAAATAGCAAAAACACAATATATAATATAGACAATTATGTATGTACAGGTATGATATGTGCAAATTTGAAATGTAAATAAGTATGTGTGTTAAGTACATAATGTATAATAGTGTTGTGTGTTCCACATTTATTGTCAACTGTTCATGAGATGGATTGCCTGAGGGAAGAAACTGTTCCTGTGCCTGGTCGTTCTGGTGCTCAGAGCTCTGTAGCGTCGACCAGACAGCAACAGTTCAAAGAGGGAGTGTGCTGGGTGTGAGGTGTCCAGAGTGATTTTGCCAGCCCTTTTCCTCACTCTGGATAAGTACAGTTCTTGGAGAGTGGGGAGGGTTGTACCAATGATTCGCTCAGCAGTCCGGACTACCCTCTGTAGTCTTCTGAGGTCAGATTTGGTAGCTGAGCTGAACCAGACAGTTAATGACGTGCAGAGGACAGATTCAATGATGGCAGAGTAGAACTGTTTCAGCAGCTCCTGTGGCAGGTTGAACTTCCTCAGCTGCCGAAGGAAGTAAACCTCTGCTGGGCTTTTTTCACAATGGACTCAATGTGAGTGTCCCGCTTCAAGTCCTGAGAGATAGTGGTGCCCAGGAACCTGAATGACTCCACCGCAGTCACAGTGCTGTTCATGATGGTGAGTCTGGGAGTGCAGGGGGGTTTCTCCTGAAGTCCACGATCATCTCCGCAGTTCTGAGCGTGTTAAGCTCCAGGTTGTTAAGTCTGCACCAGACAGCCAGCTCCTTAACCTCCTGTCTGTAAGCAGACTCGTCACCGTCCTGAATGAGGCTGATGACTGTGGTGTCATCTGCAAACTTCAGGAGCTTGACAGAGGGGTCTTTAGATGTGCAGTCGTTCGTGTAGAGGGAGAAGAGCAGTGGGGAGAGGACGCAACCCTGTGGGGCGCCAGTGCTGATCATACGGGTGCTGGATGTGTGTTTTCCCAGCCTCACTAGCTGCTGCCTGTCTGTCAGGAAGCTGTTGATCCACTGACAGACAGAGGTGGGGACAGATAGCTGAGTTAACTTGGGCTGGAGGAGTGATGGGATGATGGTGTTAAAAGCGGAGCTGAAGTCTACAAACAGGATCGTCACATAAGTCCCTGGTCTGTTTAGATGTTGCAGGATGTAGTGCAGTCCTATGTTGACTGCCTCATCCACAGACCTGTTTGCTCTGTAGACAAACTGCAGGGGGTCCAGTAAGGGTCCAGTGATGTCCTTCAGATAAGCCAAAACCAGTCTTTCAAATGATTTCAAGGCCACAGACGTTAGAGCTACAGGCCTGTAGTCATTAAGTTCAGTAATTTTGGGTTTCTTTGGGACGGGGATGATGGTGGAGCGTTTGAAGCAAGAGGGGACTTCGCACAGCTCCAGTGATCTGCTGAAGATCTGTGTGAAGATGGGAGCTAGCTAGTCAGCGCAGGTTTTCAGACAGGCTGGTGTCACACCATCTGGGCCTGGTGCCTTCCTTCTCTTGTTCTTTCTGAAGACCTGACACACATCATCTTCACTGATTTGCAGTGCGGGGGGGGGGGGGGGGGGGGGGCCGGGGGGTTAGAGGGGGGTTGCAGGAGGTGTGAATGGTGTTTTTTCAAACCTGCAGTAGAACTCATTCAGATCGTCTGCCAGTTGTTGATTCTCCACAGTGCTGGGATGGTGTCTTGTAATTGGTGATGTCTTTCAGACCTTTCCACACTGAAGCAGGATCACTGGAAGAGAACTGGTTCCTTAGCTTTCCAGAATAATTCCTCTTTGCCACTCTGATCTCCTTTTCCAAGGTGTATTTGGCCTGTTTATACAATAATCTGTCCCCATTCCTGCGAGCATCTTCTTTGGCCTGACAGAGCTGTCTGAGTTTTGCAGTGAACCATGGTTTGTCATTGTTGTAGGTTAAATGAGACCTGGTAGGAATGCACATATCCTCACAGAAACTGATATATGAACTGATATTATAGTCTCTGTGAGCTCATCCAGATCGGTGGTAGCAGCTTCAAAAACAGTCCAATCAGTGAGGTGGAAGCAGGCTCGTAAATCCCGCTCTGCTTCATTAGTCCATCTTTTTACAGTCCTTAATACAGGTTTGAGATATGAGATGAACTAAACAGTGATCAGAGAGCCCCAAAGCTGCTCGTGGGACAGAGTGATATGCATCCTTTATTGCTGTGTAACAGTGATCCAGTATATTACTGTCTCTGGTGGGACATGTGATGTGCTGTTTGTATTTTGGCAGTTCACGGGAGAGATTTGCTTTATTAAAGCAAATCTCTATTACCTTCATAATATTTTAAACCTGTATGAATTTTTTAATTCTGTGGGATACAAAAGAAGATATTTTTAAAAAATTCAATACTTCTGAACGCAAAACACATACACAACAACTTTAAAAGACAAGATCTAACATTACACCTGATATTAGAGATAATGTTGAATCAGGATAATTGTCATATTATCTGCATTTGCATATGAGATTGACAGCCTCTCAAACCTGCATACTCCACACTCCAGAGTGCCATGGCCGCTGCTACACTCTGGACTGTTTGGGATACCTTTTGGGTTTGGACAGCCTGTAGCCTTTAGATGGACAGCCTGTAGCCGTGATTTCTATATCAAACTTCACCTATGAGGGACAACACATTGTTTTAAATAACAGGTGCATATCATTTATGGGAACTGAAATAGCCCGCAGGGTGTGTAGGTTTTATTTGTGACGTTCTTTAGAATGTTAAGACCTCGTGCACATTACAGGACAAGACAGGAGCTCTTTACTATAAAATACTGACAAATGTATGTTTTTTGTAAGCAAAAACTACAAATTATCATTTTTGTTATCAGTAGTGTACATTGGGCTGTTTTTTGTTACAATCAATTTATGTTATTTATTTAATGTTTATTACTTTAATTTAGTGTATTAAGTCATCAGAATGTAAAAAATGTGAGGTAACGTAACTTGTGTTACATATTTGTTTAAGCTAATATACTCAGAGATTAAGTGAGGGGAACTTTCAATTTTGAAAAATATGTTCAAATAGTCAAAATATTGTCACATTATTTATTTATGGTACATTTCAGGCAATCACCAGCCACCAGTAATTTTAACTTTATTTATTTATTTAAACAAAGCAGTTATTCGCTCACTCTCTCACCAATGGAGATGTTGGAGCACTTTCGCCCATTTTCTCCTTTTTCGCTCACTCCATTCTTGCAGTGGGAGATGTAGGAGATGGACACACCAGCAGGTAGTTTGCTGTTCTCCAGAATGATCTCTGAGGACAAAGACTGATGGACACAGTTAAACACAGAGAGTACATTAGTGCTTGGCAAATATTCATTCAAATGCTACTTTTAAAGGGATAGTTCACTCACATTCTGTCATCGTTCACTCACACTCATGTCGTTTTTTTATTCTGTGGAATACAAAAGGAGATTTTCTTTTTCACAGATGAAAAAGAAATGCAACAAGTTTTGGAATGACATGAGCGTGAGTAAATGATGATGGAATTTTCATTTTTGGGTGTGAACTGTGAACTTAAAACTTATTATTTTACTGGTCGCAGAACTGTTAATCTGACTGAGCAATAAGCGTCTTTTTTTCTGATTATTCAAAAGGATCAAGTAAACAACTCGTATGCATGGGAACTGGCTGTATTTTGTAAACCCCCTGGAGGGCCAACATCCTGCAGAGTTTAGCTTCAACCAGCTCCAACGTGCCTGGAAGTTTCTAGTAAGTCTGAAGGCCTTGATTAGCTGTTTAATTAGGGTTGGAGCTAAACTGGACATCCCTGCCCTAAAATGAACTAGAACTGACCACAGCCATCCATTATTTACATACAGACATTATATAAATAACTTGAACTCACGTTATATGCATCAATGATGAGCTGGACGACACTGGAAGGGTTGGTAGACAGTGTCCCCACTGCTGATTTAGGGGTTAGAGCAGACAGCTCCTATTGCACACACACACACACACACACACACAAAAATTAAGGTGACCACGAGAGCGAACTGAAAGCATAAGGTGCCATCTGCTCTCTATTGCTCTCGTGGTACTTAGATGTCATAAAACGATTGATCTGCACAGCAGAAACAGCCAAAACCTGGTTATTTTAGGCAATTTAGAAATCCAGGGCAGAACATGTCCCCGGGAAGTGGCACGTCTGGTCACCTTAACACAAATGCATTATGAGTCAATACAGACTACAATCTGAGTTAAACCTGATGCTTATATTATGAGATGATGAGCATGATGTTGTTACAATGTGGAGAAGATATAATACACATATAGCACACACCTGATAAAGATCTCTGAATTGCTGTGTCACAGCAAAGATGGTCTGATTGTTGTTGTCACTAAGAGTGTCTACCAGCTGAGAGATGGTGGGGTAGTCCTGTAAAAAACAACTGAAATCAAAGACACACTCTGATATTTCCAGTGGTCTGTCTATCTATCTATCTATCTATCTATAAAACACATACAAAGTAGTTGCTCATGGTGTACATATTATTCTCCAGATGGCATTTCCCATCATTTGGACGATTGATGCCACCCAGTTTTCCATCTCCAGCAAAATGGAATCCAGCATCTGTGAAGAACACAAGGATGCGAGTAACATTCCTTCAGCCGATCACTTCCTGAAATACAATCAAAACACAGAAGATAGAGTTCAAGACGTTTATGTAGCTGAAGGGGGCTGTGCAATTGTTTGGAAAACATGGGTTCTTCAGATATGTTGGCGTCAGCGGAATGAAAGGTTTCTCCAAGAATGAACCAAAACCTTCAAGCGAGAGTTAGCAGTTCATTTAGTAGCATTACGAGTGTAGGCAGGTGTGAATGTGAGCATGTGTGTTCTCCTAACCTATCTGCAGGTCTTTCGTTATGTGCTGCAAGGAAAAAGTGTGGAAGAAAAAGATGCACAACCAACCGAGAGAACCGCAGCCTTATGAGGATTGTCAAGCAAAATCGATTCAAGAATTTGGGTGAACTTCACAAGGAATGGACTGAGGCTGGGGTCAAGGCATCAAGAGCCACCACACACAGACGTGTCAAGAAATTTGGCTACAGTTGTCATATTCCTTTTGTTAAGCCACTCTTGAACCACAGAGACGTCTTACCTGGGCTAAGGAGAAGATGAACTGAACTGTTGCCCAGTGGTCCAAAGTCCTCTTTTCAGATGAGAGCATGTTTTTTATTTCGTTTGGAAACCAAGGTCCTAGAGTCTGGAGGAAGGGTGGAGAAGCTCATAGCCCAAGTTGCTTGAAGTCCAGTGTTAAGTTTCCACAGTCTGTGATGATTTGGGGTGCAATGTCATCTGCTGGTGTTGGTCCATTGTGTTTTTTGAAAACCAAAGTCACTGCACCCGTTTACCAAGAAATTTTGGAGCACTTCATGCTTCCTTCTGCTGACCAGCTTTTTAAAGATGCTGATTTCATTTTCCAGCAGGATTTGGCACCTGCCCACACTGCCAAAAGCACCAAAAGTTGGTTAAATGACCATGGTGTTGGTGTGCTTGACTGGCCGGCAAACTCACCAGACCTGAACCCCATAGAGAATCTATGGGGTATTGTCAAGAGGAAAATGAGAAACAAGAGACCAAAAAATGCAGATGAGCTGAAGGCCACTGTCAAAGAAACCTGGGCTTCCATACCACCTCAGCAGTGCCACAAACTGATCACCTCCATGCCACGCCGAATTGAGACAGTAATTAAAGCAAAAGGAACCCCTACCAAGTATTGAGTACATATACAGTAAATGAAAATACTTTCCAGAAGGCCAACAATTCACTAAAAATGTTTTTTTTTTATTGGTCTTATGAAGTATTCTAATTTGTTGAGATAGTGAATTGGTGGGTTTTTGTTAAATGTGAGCCAAAATCATCACAACTAAAAGAACCAAAGACTTAAACTACTTCAGTCTGTGTGCATTGAATTTATTTAATAAACGAGTTTCACAATTTGAGTTGAATTACTGAAATAAATGAACTTTTCCACGACATTCTAATTTATTGAGATGCACCTGTATATATATATATATATATATTATATATATATATATTGCCACCAAAAACAGACATACTCAAACCATATAAAATCTCTGTGTTAGAGTGACATTACATTCAATTATAAAGCATACTGACTCACAAACAGACAGATAACAATGCAGTCCAGTGTTTTGGGTTGTTTATTTTAATAAATAACTCCTAGAAACAGAAGACAGTGGGCATGATGCAAAAAAATGAAAAAGGCACTTTAAAATGCAAAATGTAACGATTAAGCTTTTGAAAGTTTTAGAGATTCAAAAAGTGAAAATAAAAGAAAAAAACAAGTTATCTTTCTTTAACACTGATCTTTACCAACAATAATCTGAGCAGTTAGTCTCATTTAAGAACAATGGTGTTACAAAGGGACAAATTAAGTTACAAAAACAAATGTGAAATCCACATCTGGAATATAGTTCTTGCACAGTAGACGTAAATATTTGGCATAAGCGACAGAGAGAAATTCAGGACCTGAGTTTTCATTTCCTCATTCTTCAAACAAATCTAAAACCTGAAGATCTTTTCATATGAGTTTACACTCACGTTTTCAATAATAATAAAGTTGATTGTTCCATCCACAGACAATGATGAAAATGTCCCTCTAACAACTCAGATGTTGCAAAGTCAAAGGCATTTAAATCAAACACTTGACAGATGAAATTACAACAAATGTACATTTTTTGTGTGTGACGTAATTAAAGAGATACTAAACCCGTCCATTTTAAATTCATTAATGTGCACAATAAAAGGACACTAAACCATCTGACTTGCAGACCAAAGAAAGGCGATGTGAGCGCACAGATCCATAGTCACGGAGACCTAAACATTAGAATCTGTACTCAAATCATCCAGGATTATGCAGACGACATAAGCGTCTACATGAAAAGCACCATGTGTACAAACAGCAGTGGTCCGCTACAGCTACCTACTATACCAGTGACAGGACACTCCATACACAGGTTCAGAAAGTTTCCTGTACCATCATAAGACACAAACTGGCTCTAATGATCAACTAGTTACTGGACTCAAGCCGGTAATTGTGTCTAGTCTTTGTGGATGTTCATTCTTCATGCATACTTGACCACATCATACGTACAAAACCCGTCATCTAACCCAACATGATCAGTTTTAACATTCAGAAAAACAAGGCAGATCTGTGGCTAAAAATCAAAACTGAACATTGAAATTATTGTCTAAGATTGCATAAAAAAGTAAAAACTCAAGTTTATACATACTGTACAGTTCCAAAACAATGCATAGAAACACGGGTTAACAGATTATACTGAACAGTGGCAAATGCACAGCCAAAAGGTGATTTAAAACACACACACACACACAAAAAAAAAGAAAATATACAAAGTGAACTTCAACTCATCTGTTCCTCTTGAATTGTTCTGCATACAGTGTTGCTTGAAGATGGACACGTTCGTCCATTACTTGCCCTCATATTTAGGGTTGACCACCGTTGTCACAGCACTCTTGTAAATGGGGTTCTCACCCTGGAGATCAACATGAAGTGAGGATAATTAGATCAACCTTTAATATAACTACACAGTTGCCAGGTTAGGACACTTCACAGCAAATACAGTAAACTTTGGTTGCGAAAAAGAAAAAGTATATTAAAACCAGCAAGCATCACAAAAGGCACACAATCAAACACAAACACTATTATATTGTATATGCAGCAATTTAAATACCTAAGCTTTTTAAGTATTGGAAATTTTATGTAATATTAATTGTAATCTTTGAAGGAATACTTCATCCAGAAATGAAAATGTACTCATCCTCAGGCCAGCCAAGATGAGTTTGTTTCTTCATTAGAACAGATTTTGAGATATTTAGCATTATTTCACTTGCTTTATCAGAACAGATTTGGGGAAACTTGCAGTGAATGGGTGCCGTCAGAATGACAGTCCAAACAGGTGATAAAAGCATTGTTATATGATGGACTGGAGTCATGTGAATTAGACTAATGTTTTTATCCGTGTTTGAACTCTCATTCTGATGGCAACCATTCACTGCAAATTTCTCCAAATCTGTTCTGATGAAGAAAGAATTTCATCTACATCTCGGATGGCTTGAGGAAGAGTACATTCACATTTCTGAGTAAACTATTCCTTTAAGGATCAAAAGTTCAGGGGTTTTGGGTTTCCCAGATCATAAGTCATACAGGTTCGGAACGACATGCTGGTGAGTAAAATGACATAAAAGACATGTCCTAATAATTAGTGAATTAGATCAAATAACTGCAAATGACAATTTAGAAGCTGTTCATTTTATACATGGGTCTGTGGTTGTTGTTAAAGTCATAGAAAGACAAAAAGACAGAAAGAGGAGGAATAAGCACATGCAAGCAGCAAAGAAGAGTACAGACTCAGAGTGTGATGCCCTTATTTCCATAACTTGGATTCTGGAATTTATTAATGGGACTCTTGTATATTGGGTTCTCTTGCTAGATATGACAAGAAGAAAAGGTTTGAAAAAAGAAAGGCAGAAAGAAACAAATATGACAGAGTGAGAAAAACAGAACTGAGATAAAGATAACAAAAAGCAGAAGAGCCTGCGGTTTTGACCAGTTCAGTACAGATGACATAAGACAATGCATTTATAAAGCCTGTAATCAATTCATACTTTTTTTTAACATGTAAAAGGCCTTTTAATAAAATTCTAAAAACATATTCAAGTTATTGTACACTTGTTCTTTGCTGTGAAATCTTTAATGATTTTTAACAAGTAAACATAATAACGTCAAGATGAACTTTTACTGTACTGAAACAACTTAGACTTGATTATCTATAATTTTTTTAGGGGGGAAAAAAAAAACATGTTAAAATGTATCAAATATGACACATCAGGATTTTGAGGAACATTTAATTGTGCATCTCTTAATCAATGTATTTTGTCCATTACAATTAAAACTACAGAGCTTTGATCATAAAACTAAGCATTTACATATCACCTTACTAAACATATTATTGGCATATATATTTAGAGCGACAGTTGAAATTTATATGCATTTTATGTAAACAGTCTGTTAGATCCCATTGATTTACATTACAATCTATTAGAACTTCATTTTACTTTTTGGCCATATAAATAACATCTGCACCAAACTACATATTTTTGCTCAGTTTGAACCTCTGAACAAATTTTTATTTAAAAAATATATGATAATAAAATATATATACATTTTTCCTCCATGAATGTGAACATTCTCATTATATCATACTATCTGGGCCATAAAAGCCTGGTGAATCAAATAAATGAATAAATAAAACGCATATAAAACTTAAAAGAAAAAGATTAAAACATATTCCTTCATCATTTTCATTTTTTCCCAGACTATTACTTCATATGTCAGATATCTAAAATGCATTAATTTAAATGCTTTAAATAGACCTTTGTGCATTTTCACAAGCCTCCAAGCCAAATGTTCTGCAAATGCCCTTCTTTTGCTGCAATATTCTGTAGGATTCATGAACTGCAATACTATCAGCGCCCAGCAGGTGGCAGCAATGACCTCCCCTGGTGCCAGAGAGGCCACACCCCACACAATGAGGCCAGACATCCCATTACAATTAGCTGCACTGTGCGAGATGAAAATATAACTATATTGAGAAATATTACATATTCATTTCATGTAGATGCTATTTTTATGAAAATAACTTTGACAGCTTTCTCTAGGCCACTGAAATGGCTACATACGACATGACTGAATAACAGATATTTGAGATGAAATGTAACGTAAATCAGAGAAACGTACCGTGTCCCACTTGGCGTTCATCTTCTCTTTCTCGAACTTGGCAAACTCTCTGCGGTCATGAATAATCATGAGCAGCTTCCAGATGAGCAGAAGTGCTAAACCAATCAGAACGATTCCTGCAACCACACCCGCTACGATAGGAATGATGTCAGGGCCAGAGGGACACTCTGTGAACACAGGCACAAAGCATTATGGGAAACAATATAACTAGTTAACTAAAAAAAATATATACAACTTAAGACCTACTGGTACTTATTTCATCCTCCACTTACCAAGTTCCTCCGCCACATGGACCTCAACTGTGCTGTCGTTCTTGGTAGCATAGGTGAAAAAGAACAACAGTCGTTAGCGTCACGCTCTTTGCAGTGATTGATGTAGGGCTGGTCGTTGGGCTGAGGAAGTTCCTCCTTCTTCTTCACTACTACAAGATTGAAGTAGCCACATTCTTTCGCACATGTGTCTTTCTTGTCACCAGTACCAAATGCTCGGCACTGGACGCAATCCCTGTGAGGAAAGACACAGGCGAATATATTTAGTGCCTCTAGCTGAGCCAGTTGTTCAAGTAAATGTCCTCTTAATAACTCACTTGTGTTCAGTACAAACTCCAGGGCACGTTGGGCAGATTTCACAGGTTGGACCCTGAAACTTTGAGTCGGTACATTTACACACACCGCACTCACAGGTGCCCCGACCGTTACAGATCTGTTTGTTACTGGCCAGACAGGTGGAGGTGTCCAAAGAGCAGTCGCAAGCACTTCCTGTGTAGTTAGCATCACAGATACACTTTCGGCATTCACAACGACCGTGACCTGGAAAGGTGGAGAAAGTTTGTAACTTTTCATCCGTTTAATCATTTACTATTCCTCTACATATGTGAAGATCAGATGAGAAAAGTGTTATTTAAGCAGAGGCGTACCTCCGCAGAGCTTGTTGTTGGAGCGGTCGCAGTTGAAGTTGTCGCATTCGCAGAACTTTCCGCTGTATCTCTCCTCTGGGTTGTCTCTTTTTTTGCACTCACACGTTCCACATACACAGTCTCCATTGTTGCTGCAGATGTCCGTCCCGTTATCCATGCGGCAGTTTGCATCCAGATCTTCTGTTCTGACCTCATCTTTACTACATTCACATACCCTGCCAATACGTCCCTCATTGCACCTGAAAATAAGCAGACACAGATAACATTATTGCCATTGATTTTGGTCTTATATGCAAATAACCATGTATGAATAATTCAACTCACTTGCATGCTCCACACTCCAGGGTACCATTGCCAAAGTGACATGCTGGACTGTTCTGGATTCCGTCTTTATGACACTCACATTCGCAGATGAAGTTGAGGACGATCTCCACCTCCTCAGTGAAGCCCAGCGGCTTGATTTTTATAGTTTCTGATTTATTAGATGGACAGCCTTTAGCCGTGACCGCTACCTCAAACGTCACCTGCGACAGGAATAAAGACCCTTGATTTAATTTGCAGTGTTTGTAGTTTTTATTCATGTTGCTATCAAATTTCTTTAAAGAGGAAGAGCAGATAAAAATGTCCTGAATTAGCAAAGGGTCAGTTATTTAGGAAATTGTATCTAATGGAAAGTACTGAACATTTGATGAAACTGTCATAGATGCAACTGCATGAGGCTTTGAACTGGAGGATATTATTCTCACCTGATCCCCAATGGAGATGTTGGAGCACTTTCTCCCATTTTCTCCTTTCTCGCTCACTCCATTCTTGCAGTGGGAGATGTAGGAGATGGAAACACCTTTGGGAAGCCTACCGTTCTCCAGAATGATCTCAGAAGACAGAGACTGAGAAAGATTTATGAAAGGATTATTTTAAAGTTTACTTAAAATTAATTTTACATTTAATTTTAAAATTGAAATTGACCAAAGATTTGGACATGGGGGGGGGGGGGGGATTAATACTTTTTTTCAGCAAGGAAGCTTTCAATTGATTAAAAGTAACAGTTATTATTTTATTATTATTATAATTATTATTTATAATAATAAAAAATGTTTCTTGAGCAGCAAATCAGCAGATTAGAATAATTTCTGAAGGATCATGTGACACTGATGCTTTCAGTAGCCAAGTAGCTTTCAGTAGTAAATTTGCTTTTACAGCAAAAATTACATTTTAAAATATAATAAATAGGAAAAGGAAACAGTGGTCTTAAATTGTTAAACATTTAACTTTTTTTTTTTTTAAATTAGAATTAAATATTTTACATTATCCTTAACAACTGTTTTAATGCATACTGCATTGTCATATTTCCACATATTTTATTTTGCAGGAACTTGTCAAGAACAAAGCAAGAAAAAAAAACTATTAAAATCTAACTAAAAAAAAAAAAAATCACTAAATTGACTTTTAGCCTCTTTAGTTACTGAGATCTACTCACATTATATGCATCAATAATGAGTTTTATCACATTGCCGGAGTCGGAGGATAGCGTTCCCACAGCTGACTTTGGAATGAGGTTTTTCAGCTCCTGTAGAAAAAGATAAAAACAGTTTGTCCAGGCTTTCTTCCCATGCAGTATTTTATTTCCAGTAGTGTTACAGAATCCAACTTGCCTATTGATGTAGAGACAAAGATGTCTTTATTACCTGGTAAACAGGCTGGAACTCTTCAGTTACAGCAAAAATGGTCTGAATGTTGTTTTCACTTAATTTCTGAACCAGATGTGCGATCGAAGGATAGTCCTAGAAGGGATGGAAATAAATGAGACACCTTTACATATATTCTACACGCAGTAATGACTCACGACGTTACACACACTTACATAATAATGGCTCATAGTGTACATGTTATCCTGCAGATGGCATTTCCCATCATTAGGAAGCACGATGCCGCCCAGTTTTCCGTCTCCAGCGAAGTGGAATCCAGCATCCGTGGAAAACACCAGCAGCCGGGTAACATTCCTCCAGCCGATTTGGTTCTGTTACACAATTAAAATGAAGCATAACCTTCAGTTCCTTCAAACCTGACATATATATTACAAACCTGGTATATATTACGTACCGCACAGACAGCCACTTGCATGATGGCGTCGAACCCTCCCTCTGGTGAGTCCAGGTTTCCTGAGATCTGCTGTTTGCTCACAAGGTTATTAAACTGAGATCCATCGGCAGTCAAACTCAGCACATTTTTATAGCTGAATGGGCTGGTGCAGTTCTGGTCTGATGTGCAGGGGTTTAGCAGCTTGGCTGGTGTTGTGCTGATGTACGGCATGACAGTTTTTTCCACAAAGGAGCCAAAGCCTAGAAACATTGACAAAGAATGAAAGCAGTGCAGTGAAATACAATTATAGACAAACCCAGCATGGATCCTCTGAGGTTCCTTACCAATCCTGAAGTCAGATGTGATCTTTTGCATTTCAAACATCAGGTCGGTTCCCAGGTTTTTGACGTTCTCTAAATCATCTTTCATTGAGTAGCTGAGGTCCATCAGGTAGTAGAGATCTATGGGATAATCCTCAGCCCTTTTGAATGTCAGATTGAACGTCTGAGCTTCACCTGGGTTAGAATGAGAGACCATGGGTTCAGACTAAATCTTTACAGGGGAGTGAACTGATTATACCTAGAAGACCATTACTTCACATGACATTCAACTTTATTAGGTGATGACCTAAATTATTTAATAAGCATTCCTGGAGTTGGAGAGGGAGTATTTAGTACCTGATCGGAGGTCTAGGGAGAGTTTCTGTGGTTGAATCTGGGTGATCTGGTCTGGCTTCAGTTTTACTCCATCCTTTGTGCGGTCTGTTAAAGATTGGTTCTTGTTGATGGTAACAGTTCCCCGAGGATCTTCTATGCTGGCTTTAGAACAGCCCTTCTTAATCAGAGCTTCAATCTCATCACACCGTGTGGACTTCTGCTCACCCTGTTTCAGAAAGTCCTGCAGAAAGAGACAAAGGAGTGGAGGGAAAGAGTAGAAAAACAAAAGAGAAAGATTATAAACACTCCATCAAAAATAGCACCAGTTGGAGCACAGCATCAGTAGTATTAAATCATACAAAAGATGGAGCAGTTCTAAGGGACACATATAGAGAATTATGTTATTTTAGGACAATATATCTATTTATGTTAACATATTAAATAATAATACTATAGTTATCTCTAGCAGGGACATTCAACTGAATACGTCCAGGCTCTAAATATTCACTGTAAATTTGTGAAGTTCTACCCATGTAAAAATTTTAATATTTGTAAAAAAATAAGTTTCAATAATAATTAATAGAATAGAATTAAAATAATACAATATGTTAAATACGTATGTTTAAAAAAAAATCTCTAAAAAAGAAACAAAATTTGATTATGATAACAAGGGTGGGTGTGATTTGCATTAAGTAAACCTGAGTGACAAGGGAAAAATTATATTCATTTTGGATAAATTAAACAGATAAATTAAATAAGAATAAAAATAAGTTAAATTAACCTTTTTCCATGTGACTAAACCATCTATATAATATAAAACTATGGTTTTCAAATATAGTAATTAAAATGTTATAAAATAATTCCAGAACACTCCACCTTCCTGCTATTGGTCAGTCAGACAAATAGTCCCGCCCCAAACTCACACCATTGGTTAAGCCAATGTTGCTGTGTTGGGCTAGTCGGGATGAGGATGTGCAGTGTGCCTGTTGAAATAATTAAGAGAGGGCGCATTCCCAACAGAGCTCAAGCCCCCCACCCTGCATTACATGTAGTTTAGTGATAGTACACTTCCCGCTTTCTTTAATGTTGTCCAAGTTTGGTGCTTCCTGTCCTTCCATAATCTGCTCCACATGGCAGGAACAGACATGATCACACAGGATGCTGACTCATGAACACTGAGGGGTACGATGTGCTTAAGTTCCACAAAATGACTC